>JAOTQR010122701.1:10684-23570 GCA_025774065.1 Solanum ossicruentum
CTTCTTGTACATTTGAATGCTATTTTAGTATCTCAAATATGTTCTTGTTATTTTATCTTGTTGTGTTGATATCTTTTGATACTTGCAAGACATTTGCTAAATTCGCCCATTTGTATGGATTATCCTATCACTTACTCTTCTGGCAGACTTTGTCCTTCATATGGTAGTGAATTTATCATTATTATAATGCCTCTCATTCAGAACAATTACCATCTTGAATATGGATTTATGATCCATCTTAAGCATGGAAACGGTCCATTTTAAGCACGAACTAGAAAGTCACTTTTAATATTGTTCTTGGTTCTCTTTATTACTGGGTTTTCACCCTCCTTGATATAGGTATTTGGTCATTCTTGATACTTTATGTTGTTTGGTATGATGGCATGGCATACACATTACGCGAAACACTTTATTTGAATATATTGTAAAAATGGGTGGAAGAAATCTTGACACTCAGACCTTTAAATATCTTACTTGATTCTATCAATATATTTGTTCACTTGGTCTATTTATTGTATTGCAATTGTGTTGACCTTTGACTTGAGAAAGGTATATTGAAGAATCTAAATGTTGCAACTTGTAACTTTTACACAACTAAGCTTTATACTTAGCGATAGTTGTTTCTATCATAGTGATTGACCAAGATGATGCTTGAAGATGACCATTGAAGACAAATTTTTGGAGCTACGAAGAGGATCACATTTGCATCTAGATATATATATATATATATCATGGTATGTTTGGGACATATACATGATTTTTCTATTGCATATGTATATTAAATTCTGAAGATTAGTGTAAATTATGAAACTACTGTTTGTAACTTAAAGTTTTGGCATGCTTAGTTTTGGAGTCGGTTAACTTGTTTTTATACTATATTTTACTAGTTATTTTTAATTGATTGTAGGAAATTTAAATTAGTAATTTTATATTTTTGTATTTTAACATTGGTAATAATTTAAAGCGTGTACCGTAGTAGTGTGGGTAATGTATAAAAATCTCACAAGATATTGGTTTAAATTATTCTGAAAAGTACTTGTGCCACAAACTGGAACTTGAGATCAAATGAACTACCAAAAAGACAAATTCTACACCTGTAACTATTTTGAATTCGCTATTAAATTATGATTTATAAGTCATATATTAAACTCTTAATGTGTTAATAAGTATTATATAAGTCTAAACTACACAAGAGTATCATCCTACCACCAGGGCTGCTACAAGTGTTGGCATCAGATCCTAGGCTTGTGATTCTAGGACTTCTGATGTGAATTACTTGTCTATTTTGTAAAAGGTCAAAGCAATGATATATGTCATTTACATGACTAATACTATTTTATTTCATATAAAGTGCATACGCATCATGTACATGTCCCTAAAGCAATGTAATTTTCCATTTTGAAGGAATTAAATTATGGCCTCTTCCTCTAATAGACCTATGGAAGCTGCACGAGAAGGATCAAATAGCTCTTATTCCCAAACTCATGCACTAGAAAGGGTTGGAGAACATTTCTTGGATCCATACGTCTCCCATATTAGTGGGTCTGAAGTGGGAAACCAACAAGGTGTAAGATCTAGCCCACATTCTCATATGAGTCATAGTACTCAGGTTATGAATCCTACTTCCCAATGGATAGCTGAATTCTTCAACCACATGGATGAAGTGATGTATGATCCCAATGGAATAAACTTTGAGAAAATGAGGAAAATAAGTGGATTCGAGCATGAAGGCATTATTGATCCCACTAATGCTGAATAATGGTTGGAACGCATAGAGAGAGTGTTTAAGCAATTAGAGTGTTCAAATGTTACCAAATTCAAGTATGTTGTCCCACTAATAAAAAAGGATGCTTATGATTGGTGGGTCAGTGTTCCAAATGCAAAGGTAAAACCTCCGGTTCTTACTTGGGATGATTTTGTTAAGGAATTTTGATGAATTATGTTCCACCAGCCTACTATGATGCTACAAAAAATGAGCTTTTAAATTTGAGAAAATGTCTATTACTGAATATCAACAAAAGTTTCTAAGGCTTTCTTGTTATTCTAGAGATATTATTAAAGATGAGAAAAATAATTGAAGGAGATTTGAAGACGGTTTGAATGATTTCATCAGAAAAAATGTGACAATTTTGCAACATGAGAACTTTAGTAAATTAGTTTCTACTGCCCTTACTTGGGCAGGACTTGATAAGGAAGAAGATAATAGACATGAAAATAAACTCTAGAAGCCCAGATGAGATTTTGAAGGTCCATACAAAAGGGGAAGGTTTGATAATTCTATGGCTAGTGGTATTAACAGGTCATCTCAACCCAAGCAAAGCAGATTAGATTTTTCTGCAGGTAGCAGTCCAAATAATGGCCATAGTAGGACTCGTGTTCCTACATATGAAGAATGTGGGAAGAATTATTATGGTGTTTGTAGGAGAGCTTCCTATGCAAGTTTTAACTGTGGAAGCTTTAATCATAAACTGAAGAACTGTCCTAAATAGGTTGCTTCCTTGAGCACTGAAAGCTCGGTTCAGAAGCCTGCTACTGCTCCCCCTCAAATCAATAAGGGTGCAAGATAGAAAAATATCAAGCAGCAGGAGCAAATTAACCCTGTGGGTTAAGGGATACTACAAGAACTTATGTTATGAAACAAAGAGATGATCAAGATGACCAAGATATACTTGTTGGTAAATTTCACTTATTTGGCTTATGTGTGTTCACATTGTTTGATCATGGTTCTACACATTCTTATATTTGTTCATCTCTCAGTTTTCTTAAGAAGGTGAAGCCTGCGAGGTTTAACTATAATGTGCTAGTTGAAAGTCCTTTAGGCTACCAAGTTGTGTGTAATGAAATTTACCAATCTTGCCCATTCATGATTGAAGACCTAGTCTTCCTGGCTGATTTGATTGTAATGTCCTTCCAAGATTTTGATGTTCTTATAAGGATGGATTGACTTTATAGATACCATGTAGTAGTGGATTGTAGGTCAAAATATGTGACCTTTAAGGACCCTGCATTTTCTCATATCATCATACAAGGTGAAAGGTCATTGAAATCTAGTATTATTTCTGCGGTCCTAGCAAGAAAGATGATTCGTCAGGGTTGTAATGCATACCTTTCTCACATAATTGATACATGATTAGAGAGTCCTAATATGAAGGATATACGTACCATGCGTGATTTTTCAGAAGTCTTCCCAGAAAATCTTTCTTGGTTATCACCGAAAAGAGAAGTTGAATTTCCAATTAAGCTTATTCCCGGATCTTCTCCTATTTCTATCACACCATATAGGATGGCTCCAGTAGAACTAAAATTTTTGAAAACCCAGTTACAAGAACATCCCGAAAAGGGTTTTATCTGTCCCAGTGTTTCTCCTTGTGTATTGACTACAGACAACTGAACAAAATAACAATCAAGAATAGATATCTACTACCAAGGATTGATGATTTATTTGATTAATTGGCGGATGCTAATTTATTCTTAAAGATTGATTTGAGCTTTGGGTATCATCAACTCTACATTAGCGAGAAAGAGATTCCTAAAACTGCTTTTAGAACTCAGTATGATCATTATGAATTTCTGGTGATGCCATTCAGATTGATTATTGTACGATATTGATGGATTTAATGAATTGAATATTTAAGCCATATCTAGATCAATTTATGATAGTTTTAATAGATGATATTTTAGTGTAGTTCAAGGACAATGAAGATCATGACAAGCACCTCTGAATTGTTTTGGAAATTTTGACAAGGAAAGAACTTTATGATAAGCTTTCAAAGTGTGAATTTTGGCTAAATAAAGGGATGTTTTTGGGACACGTCTGTTAGTCGAAGTATAAGATTGATCTTAAAAAAATCCAAGGAACTGTTGAAAGAAAACCTCCCAAAAGTCCAACCAAAGTAAGAAGCTTCTTAGGCTTGCCCGGATACTATAAGAGGTTCATGAAAGTCTTATCCATTATAGCCTCCTCTTTGACCAAACACTTGAAGAAGGAGGAATAGTTTCCTTGAGATGACAATGCCAAGAGAGTTTTGAAACTCTTACATCCCTGTTGACACAGGCTTCGATACTTACTCTACCAATGAAGGGAAGGAATATGTGACAGTGATGTATCTCATCATGGTCTAGGATGTGCTTTGATGCAGGAAGGGAAGATTATTTCTTATGCCTCTCGAGAATTAAGACCACATGAACTGAATTATCCTACTCATGATCTGGAACTTACTGCTATAATATTGCCTTAAAGATATAAGACATTATCTGTATGCGGAAAAATATTATATATTCACTAATCATAAGATCTTAAAATATTTTGGTACTCAGAAAGAGTTGATGCTCAGGCAACGTAGATGGCTTGAGCTCATTAAGGATTATGATTGTACTATCGATTATCATCCAGGTAAATCAAATGTGGGTGCAGATGCCTTAAGTCACAAAGCGTTTTTGCAAGCATATCCTTGAGTCCATTGCCTTTGCTTCTTGAGTTAAGAGCCATGCATGATATATTGTATTTTGAAATGACCCCAAAAAGTGCCCAAAAATGTGCCTAAAAATGCTTATAATCGTAATTTCCATATATCTCAAAATTGTGCGCAATATCATAAATTTTATTTTATTTTTGTGGTCAAGGGAAAAATTGAGTGGAGAATGGGTCTAACCCTGATGTTAGAGCAACTGTATCAAAATTTGAAATTCCAAAATTTTACTTATCCAGTGTTGATCTGCGCCCCTTGTGTGACGCGGCTAGGGCACAGATCAGTGTTATTTTTGTGGTAGTTTTACTATTTTTGTCCAAGGCTTTGAGGACTTGGGCTTAAGTCTTCCCATGCGTAAAAGTACCTATACTTGGTCATTTTTCAACTCTTATATCATTCAAGACAATCCACAAAACTTTCTCAAACGCTTAGACAAATATTTCTCTTAAAATTAAGTGTCTCAAACTCATTACGGATCTTAAAGAATTCATTCAAGTTTCAAGTTCTCATCTCAATCTTCATCTAGGAATTCTCTAAAGTTGAAGTATGTGGGTTTCAACCATTGGGTCCTTTCACCCATGGTGGTCAAGCTTTTTTTTTTTTTTTTTACACAAATTACATATTCTAAGTTGATTTACTTATGGGTCTTCTTATTATGAATTCGACTATGAACTATGTTGGGGTTTCATTAAAGTGTGGCTATTTAAGCATATTTTGAACTATGAATCTAAGATCTATGATGAGTTCTGATGAGGGGTTTCAATGTATTTTGCAAGGTGGTATTACCAAGTGTTGGTGGGTTGATTTACTTCAAGTTTTCTTGCATGATTTCACTCTCGAATTGCATGATTTTGCACTACCATTACACACCCACCAAGTGTTTGATAAAATATCTGGTTTTAGGTTTCTTGAGCAATTGATAATCTAATGCATGGCCTATCAGTCAAGTGATTTTATAATGATGAAAGTAATGTATATATGCGTCGATTTCATGAAAAGTATCTATAGTTTTGCAAGTTGACAACACTTTGTTGAGGGGGTGCTATACCTTAATCACCATGGATGGTAGGGTAAGACAACCATCAACCAAATTGTGGGGTTGATACCTCAATCACCATGGATAAAAGGGTGAGACAACAATCAACCATTTGAGGAGTTGATATCTCAATCACTATGGATGGTGTGGAAAGACAACCATCAACCAAATTAAGGAGTTGATACCTCAATCATCATAGATGGTAGGGTGTGACAGTCATCAACCAATTGAAGGGGTTGATACCTCAATCGCCTCTCCAAGGGAGTGGTAGGCCTTGGACTCCATAATGATGGTCTCTTACTTCACATGTAATATGTTCTATATAAGCATATTTTACTTCAAGCATTATTCATGCATGCCATATTGCTATATGCTCATTTAATTACCTAAATATGCATTTTGATTATGTTGCCTATCTCTTGTTGCATTGCATCTTACATACTTAAAATATTCAAATGTACTAACGCATACTCTATGCCTACATGATATTACCATGTAGGAACCAGAGCTCCACTTGATCATCTTCCTCCACGTGGATCTCTTCAAAGCAAGTTTAGTGAGTCTTTAACTCTGGGGATGATATATATATTGTTCTTATATTATGCAAGGACTCTCCATATCATATTGTTTGGTTTTGACGATGAGGGTGAGTCCAAAAATTTGTGTTGGCCCCTACTCAATTCTAAGTTTAGAGATGTTATTGGACAAGTTATGTAATGATGTTATGATCTTTGACTCTCTTGACTTTTGTATGTTTTAATGGTATGAAAGACTCCCTTAGTCCCTTACCCTTATTTCTATTCTCTTATTATTGTTTAATTGCTTTCGCGATCAAGGATGTATAATGATATATTAAGAGGCTTGCTTGGGGCTCCTTCAAGTTCCTCATTTGCCATGTCACGTCTAGGCCCTAGGCTTGAGTCTTGACACATTTGATTCATATGGCCTGATTATTGACCAACTACAAGTTAAACCCATATTATTTAACAGGTTAGAGAAGCACAAAAGTTAGATGAGAAACTCATGAAACTGACCAAAACTTGATTTTTCATTAACAAAGGATGGTGTCTTATCTTATCAAAATATGTTGTGTGACCTTAATGATGAAAGATTGAAAAGAGAAATCTTTAATGAGTCACACACTTCATCATATGGCATGCATCCTGAAGGTATAAGATGTACCATACCCTTAAAGAATACTATTGGTGGAATTGTATGAAGAAAGCCATTGCGGAATACATTTCAAAATGTTTGGTTTGTCAACAAGTAAAAGCAGAACATCAAGTCCCAGTTGGGCTTCTCCAACCCTTGTCGATACCGTAATGGAAATAGGAGAGAATAACAATGGACTTTGTTTCTGGGCTTCCTCGTACTCAAAAGAATCATGATTCAATGTAGGTAATAGCGGATAGATTAAGAAAGAGTGCCCACTTTTTAGCAATTAGGATGGATTATTCACTTGAGAGTTTAGCAGAATTATACATTAATGAGATTGTAAGGCTGCATAGAATCCCTGACTCTCTGTTTCTGATAAGGACCTGTGGTTTACATCTAGATTTTGTCTAACTTTAAAGGGGCATTGGGCACTAAGTTAAAATTTAGAACCCCATTTCATCCTTAGACATATGGTTAATCAGAAAGAGTGACACTATTTTGGAGGATATGCTTCTAGCATGCATTATTAAGTTTGAGGATAGTTGAAACTAACATTTGAATTTAATAGAATTTGCTTATAATAATAGCTATCAATCAAGTAGTAGAATACCTCCTTTGAAGCCTTTATGGAAGAAAATGTCAGACTCCTCTTTGTTAGAGCAAAGTTGGTGAAAGAAAACTTACTTGTCCCGAAATTATGCAACAAACAGAAGATAGGGTAAAAGTTGACAAGGATTGTCTGAAGATTGCTTCGGATAGGAAAATATTATACACTGATCTTAAAAGGCTTGATATCAAGTATCAAGTTGGTGATAAGGTATTTTTAAAGGTATCTCCATGGAAGAAGATTATGAGATTTTACCAAAAGAGAAAACTTAGTCCCCAATTTACCAAACCCTATGAGATACTTAAAAGAGTGGAACCAGTTGCATATAAATTAGCATTACCACCTGAGTTGGATAAGTCCACAATGTCTTCCACGTGTCAATGCTTAGATGAAATCATTCTGACCCCTCTCATATCCTACTAGTTGAATCTATTGAGATTAATCAATACTTGATATATGACGAAGAACCTATGCTTATTCAAGCTCAAGAATAAAACATCTTAGAAACTAGAAAATTCCCTTTGTTAAGGTACTTTGGAGAAACTATTCTGGAAAAGAAGCAATTTAGGAGAGATAAGAAGATATGAGGAGCCAATATCTACATTTATTATAGGACTAGCGTAAGATAACTTTTAAGACAAAATTTCTTAAGATGGAGAGAGTTATAACACACTTATTATTAAATCATGTATTCTTTTTTAAAAGGTACTCCCTGGAGGTAAAATCAACCCCTGATTCATAATTCTCTGACTCAAACTTATGTTGTTACAGAAATTAATTTTCGTGAATCATAAAAAAGGAAATAGGGAGGGGTTTGTCTTAGCGTAATTTAGTTTAATATTTTGAAATTGTATACATTATAAAAGCCCTAATAATAGAGATTAAGGTGTGAGTAAAATAAAAAAGGAAAAAAAAAGAAACTTAGGCAGCCTTCTTAATTTACTTTTGATATAATATATGATTCCCCCTAAGGTAGGTCGGTAGCGAGAGGAACATAAAATCCCTCAAATCAGTATACTACCAAAACATCACAAAATTAACTAGTCCCTTTGAGGAAAAGTCAAGAAACTCCCTACCTATTGGTAAGTGGTTAAATCTTATTTCGACTCTGTTGTAATTGTGGAATATCTCATTGAATTTAGCTACAATTTTAGTGTCAATATATCTTTAGATAGCTAATTCACATACCTATAACTTTTATGTTTATGTGAACTTCTAAATTTGCTTGTATGATACTTAAAAAGGAGACAAAACACAACAAAAGTTACTAGTTTTTCTGTCTGAGAAGCTTTCTATGCACTGTTGTTAGTATTTTTAGCATATCTTGGTGTGTGAACTATATTTTGTGATAGTTCCTAGTTTTTTGCAAACCCAAGACATATAGCTACAAATCTTATGCTTTTCTTGGGACTAATTTGGTACTTATGAATTTGAAATAGTTGATTGTAATGCAAGACAGTCAGGCCGCCCAGAAGGCTATGATTTACACAAATGGGGATTACTTTTGGTATCTATCTTGTTATTCTTTTACTTGTTAAAATTGTTAAATATTAAATGGTCATTTGAATTGGTTATTAAGGTGCTTGCCTTTTCGTACAATCTTATGGAAATTGATTGAAGAAACTGATGCCGTGTTGATCCACAACTTAAGGTTAAGGTTAATGTAAAAATGTGTTCTTGTTCCCTTGTTAGTTGATGGTACATTTGAATGTTATCTTGGTATCTCAGTTGTGTTCTTGTTACAATATCTTACTGTGTTGATATCTTTTGATATTTGCAAGACTCTTACTTAATTCACCCATTTGTACGGATTGTTCGATCACTAAACATTTTGGTGGACTTTTCTCTATTTGTGGTAGTGACTTTGTCACTATTTTCATACCTCTCGTTCAGATAAATTTCCGTCTTGGCTATGGATTTTTGGTTCATCCTAAGCATGGAAACAATCCATTTTAAGCACGAACTAGAAATCCACTCTTAATATGGTTCTTGTATCTGGTTCTCTTGATTATTAGGTTTTCACCTTTCTTGATACAAGGCTTCAGTTCTTCTTGATGATTATATTTGGTGTAACAGCATGACATACATATTGGGCGAAACTTGTTATTTGAACGTCTTGTAAAATTGGTTCAAAGAACTCTTGACACTCAGACTATTAAATATCATACTTGATACCATAAATATATTTGTTCATTTGGTTTATTTATTATATTGTATTTATGTTGACCTTTGACTTGATAAAGGTAGATTGAGAAATCTAAAGGTTCCAACTTGTAACTTTTACACCAGCAAGCTTTATGCTTAGTGATAAATGTTTCTATCACATGGAATATCCAATGATGCTTGAGGATGGCCATTTTTTGAAGATAAGTTTTGGGAGCTATAAAGAGGATCACATTTGCATCAAGATATATCTATCTATCTATCTATCTATCTATCTATATATATATATATACATATATTGCAGTAGTTTTGGGGCATATACATGATTCTCATGTTGTATATGTATATGTAAATTTTGAAGGTTAGTGTAAATTATGAAACTACTATTTGTAACTTAAAGTTTTGTCATGCTTAGTTGGTTTACATGTCCTAAATTAATCTCTTGATGTATTAACAAGTATTATATAAGTCTAAATTGCACAAGAATAGCATCCTACCACCACTGTTGCTACATAGCAAGTCGGTTTGGGGTGTTCCGATATTGTTTGTAAGGAAGAAGGATGACTCACTTCGAATGTGCATCGACTATCTGCAACTCAATAAAGAGACCATGAAGAACAAGTATCCCCTACATCAAATAGGTGACTTATCTGGTCAACTTCAAGGTGCTATTCACTTCTCAAAGATTGACATTCGATCTGGGTATCATCAATTGAGGGTGAGGGAGTGTGATGTTCCCGAAATGACCTTCCGAACTAGATATGGGCACTTTGAATTTATGGTGATGTCTTCAGCATAACTAATGCTCCGACAATATATATGGATCTCATGAATGGGGTCTATAAACCCTACCTCACCATGTTTGTTGTGGTATTCATTGATGATATCTTGATTTATTCCTGAAGTGATGAAGAGCATGTGAAACATTTGAGGATAGTGTTTCAAACATTGAGGGAACAAAGGTTCTTTGCTCAGTTTGACAAATGTGAATTTTTTTTGGAAGGAAGTTGCATTTCTAGGGCATGTGGTGTCGCTTGAAGGCATTAATGTTGATCCAAAAAAGATGGAGGTGATAAAAAATTGTCCTAGGCCCTTGACTCCAATAGATATTAAGAGTTTCTTGGGCTTGGCAGGGTACTTCTAAAGGTTTATAGAGGGTTTCTCTTCTATTGCTTTTCCCTTGACAATATTGACTCAAACGAAGGGTAAATTTATATGGACTAATGAGTGGGAAAGGACTTTTCAAACTTTAAAAGACAAGCTTACATTCGCTCCTATTTTGGCTATACCGAATGGTTTGTAAGGGTTTGTGGTTTATTATCATGCTTCAAGAATCGATTTAGGGTGTGTATTAATGCAAAATAGCAAAGTCATTACTTATTCTTCTAGGAAACTGAACGTGCATGAGCGTAATTACCCCACTCATGATCTTAAATTACTAACCATGGTATTTGCTTTGAAGATATGGCATCACTATTTATATAGGGTTCATGTAGATATGTTCATCGACTATAAGAGTCTCTAATGCATGTTCACCCAAGCAGATCAAAATTTAAGACAAAGGAAGTGGTTGGAACTCCTTAAAGATTATGATATGAGTGCGCATTATCATTTGAGCAAAGATAATGTCGTGGTTGATGCCCTACGTAGAGTGTTCATGGATAGTATGACTCATATCGATGATGGCAAGAAGTAATTAGCAAAAAAAGTTTACCAGTTGGCTAGATTGGGAGTTAGGTTGGATGAAGATGAAAATGGAAGTGTGGTGGTTGTAGATGGTTCTAAGTCTACCTTGGTTGAAGAGTCCAAATCCAATCAAGACCTTGACCCTGCTTTGTTAAATTGAAAGCTTTGGTGAGGAATGGCAAGAAGGAATTTTTTTCCCAAGGGAGAGATGGTATCCTTAGGTACCAAGGTAGTGTATGTGTGCCTGATGTTTAGGGGTTGAGAGACTTATTTTTGAAAGAGGCCCATAATTCATCTTACTCAATTCACTCCAGTTCTACTAAGATGTATAGAGATTTGAGGGAAGTGTATTGGTGGGGTGATGAAAAAAAACATTTCTGAGTTTGTAGATGGTTTCCATAATTGCCAACAAGCCCAAACCGAACATTGAAGGCCGAGTGTCCTAGCTTAAGATATTGAGATTCCTACTTGGATATTGGAAGAGATCGACATGGATTTTTTGAATGGTTTACCAAAGACTAGAAAACACTTTGATCTATTTGGTTTATTATTGATAGAATGACAAATTCATCTCACTTCCTACAGTTTAAAGCGACTTATGGTGTCGAAGATTATGCCAAGTTGTTCATTCATTAGTTGGTTAGATTACATAGGGTTGATTATCTATTATTTTGGATTATGGTGCACAATTTTCTTCACACTTTTGGAGATCCTTCCAAAGATACCTTGGTACTAAATCTTATCTTATCATGACCTTTCACTTACAAATGGATGGTCAAGCTGAAAGAACAATTCAAACTCTTGATAATATGCTTAGGGATTGTGTATTGGTGCTTATGAGTAGTTTAGATGAGCATGTTTCACTTATTAAGTTTGGTTACCATAATCAATATCACTCTAGCATCAGAATGACTCCCTTTGAAGTTTTATATTGTAGTACCCCACACCTTACAATATTGGCAAAAGGCAAATGAAGCATGACATGGTTTGGTCAAATTAGCGCCAATTTTCAAAAGTGCTTGAATCTCGTGTTAATGGGCTATATGTGCATCTAACGCTTAAGAGGGTCATGTGTATACATGTTTTGTGTAGAATTGAGGAGATTACAGCCTTAAAATGAAGTGAGAGAATTGAGGTGCTTGTAGGACTTAGCAAGCTAGTAGGTGAGTCACCTACTTGCTAGCTAAATGGAGACGAGGCTCGGCGTCGAATTTGTCCAAGTTTGATTATAAATAAAGTCTGTCTTAAGGGTGTAACTTTGGACCATGTTTTAGCATCCTAAATGGACTATATGATTAGCTGAAGGAGAATATTAAAAGGTCCCAAAGACATCACAAATTCTTGGATACTTTGGGCCCAACCCAAGTGAAGAAGAAAGCTAAAAATCGGCAGCCCAAGTCCATCAAGTTGGTGCTCCAAAAAGGCCCAAGTTTGAGGGCCAAGCTGGTGGATAAGCAAATTGATATTGTGAGGTATAATATGGTCAAAACGTCAAGAGAAGGTTGGCATAAGAACTCTTTATAAAGGGCTCCAAAGCAGCTCCACAAGTTAAGGTTCATTTGAGTTCACAAAAAACATATTTGTCTCTACAGTTCTCTTAGCTTTTCTTCGCCTTGTAAAGCTGCTAAACAACTATCCTAGGGTTCTTGAAGAAGCCCTAAACCTTGAAGGTAGTGGATAGTAAGCTTACACATGTATTTAGTATGATTTCTTATGAAAAACAAGAAGTATATGCTAGTATGTTTGTGTTGGAAAATCTGGACAGATTCT
>JAOTQR010122722.1:0-23557 GCA_025774065.1 Solanum ossicruentum
CTCAATTCAATTGTGTACGTGTTATATTATGTTATTCAAATTCATAAATCTTGCATCTACACAAATCATCAGTAGCTAAATCCACAATTAGGGTTATGGGTACCATGAAGAACTAACAAGGCAAAACACGATAATTCATAATTCTTGAAAAGTATGCATGCATGTATTAATTAATTATCTTCATATTGCATATTTTCTAGTGGTGGCCAACATTAGAACCAGTATAGTGTTACTGACTGGACTAATGTAGTAATGAATAGGAAAAGAGATTAATAAATAGGATTCAATTGATATGTTCTCGTCTAATTAATTGAACTGGGCCAAAGGAGTCACATAGTGAAATTCGCCTCTCGCCTGGGCTAAAGGGCTTAGTAAACTTAACTTACCGTCTTGTATACTACATACTAGAAAAGAATTAGGTTATCCGGTGATACTAAGTTAGGGAATCATAGGGAACATAATACCCTAGTTTCTCTCCATATTGGTTCAAAAACTTATTTTAGTTTAGCATTACTTTCCTTAGTCATTATTAGCCCCCTCCATAAGTCGGCTAATAACCAAAATTGCATCATTAAATTCTTTTAAGTCTACCATATTCCCTTCATTTGATACTAACTTTGGTTAGGTTTTTTTCTTGAAAAAGGATGTTTTAGCCTAAAAAATGAGGTGTATCTTGGACGACATTAGCGACATCAAGATTTTGGCACCGTTGTCGGGGAATACGACTAGACTTGTTTAATTCAAGTAGTTTGGGTATTAATCCTTATTTCCCTCATTTTATGGATTTTTTTATTTCTCATTCTTTTCAGTGTGTAAGTGTAGTGTATGCCAACACACAAAGTCGAGGCAGACCCTTGACTCCTTATGACCTAGAGATCCAGAGAACACTAAGAAGAATGGTCCAAGACAATGCCAACAACGCCATAACGCAACTCTGAACTGGTATTAGAATGACAATGCCAACAATGAAAACCCACCTCCTCTTGAGGACATTACTCCATAGCCACAGGACTTCAATGCCAATACTTATCAGTGGAATCAATATCGGCTGAACCCTATGGCTATAGAGGTAACTAGAGCTATTGTGTTGCCAACACTACCAGCTAACACAAAGTTTGTGGTTTTGAGTGGGTTGCTTCATATGCTATAGAACTATGGGTTGCTTATAGGCATCAGAGGATCCTTACAGCCATCTACACAACATTGCATTTGTCTGCAAGAGTGTAATGGAAACACAGAATCTGCTATGGATATTGTGGGACTTTGTGTCTTCCTATTATCTTTGGCAGGTAATGCAATACTATGGCTATCTGAGCTCCCACAAAGTTTGATCACTAGTTGGGCTAAGTTGTAAAGGGCCTTTTTGGAGAGGTACTTCCCTTGATTGAGAAGCTCAAGTTAAAAGATCAAATCAACAACTTTAAGAAACTTCCTTGTGACTCAATTAGTACTACATTGGAGCAGCTTACCAAGTGCTTGAGGAATATCCCAGACCGCAAAATTATTGATAATGCCTTAATAGAGATCTTCTACCGTTACCTTGATGAAAATAGTCAAGCCTTTGTTGATACTATTATGGGGGGGGGGGGGGGCTTGTTCTTAAATCAACCATTTGCAAGGATCACTGAAAGGATGGAGAGAGTGATCATGACCAATCGTGCATGGGAGAAAAGAGAGATAATCTACCAAAAGTTTGTGCATTAATAGTAGTGGTTCATAGTAAGCTAAAATAAATGAGATTATGTAAGAGCTTGTCCAAATTCATATAGCTATAGAGGTGATGATCATGAAGAATCAGGAACTTGTCAATGCAATTGCCCATTAGCCTCAGCGAGCACCCATGTATGATGATCCCTCATATGAGGAGGACACTTGTTTTGTTGCTTATCAGACGAGGGATTTTTGGACCAATCCTTAAGGGTCCAATTAGGACTATTGGTGCCAAGATCAAGAAAATCAAGATCAGAATGTTAAACGAGATGAAGCTTTCAGAGACAACCATGGAGGGTACTATGATAAGAATTGGGGCCTAGATAGAGATATAGATTAGGCCAGAGAGATGGTTACAGAAATTGTCCTTATATGCCACTACAAAATCATGACATTAGTGAGAGTAGCTCGAGAGTTGAGGAGATGTTTGACTGCCTGTTGAAGAAAATTGAGACACAGGTCGAGACTCTGAGGGGGATAAAATCTGAGCTCTCTAGTATAAACCAGAAAATTGAGTCTCATTTTGTTGTGATCAAATAGTTTAAGCAACAATTCGGTCAAATGCTAAATCCTCATCAAAGGGATACACTGCCTACCAACATAATTTAGAATCCCAAGAATAAGAGGCAGTATATGGAGGTTGTTACTCGTGGTGGCAAGAGCAGTATTGATCCTCCCATGCTAGTTGATGAGGATGATATTTGAGAGGAGATAGTTGAGGTCAAAGATATGAATACTAGAGACGATCGTGGTAAGGATGGGGTGAGTGAAGCTGTAGATGCGCCACAGAAGTTGGAGCCCACTCCTAGGCCTCCTCCTCCCTTCCTTGAAAGATTTAAAAAGAAGAAGGAGGAAGGCAAGATCAAGCACTTTCTCTCTATGCTGAAACAACTCTCCATCAATATCTCTCTCATTGAGGGATTGGAGAAGATGTCAGGGTATGCAAAGCATATGAAGGACCAGGTTATGAAGAAGCATACTGTGAATCTGAAGCTCTCGCAAGAGCTTCAATATTGCAGTGCAATTGTTATGAGGCCCTTGGTTTAAAAATGAGAAGATCTCGGTGTTTTTACCATATTCTGCACCATTGGAGATGTGGAGTTTGCAAGGGCATTGTGTGATCTTAGTGCTAGCATTAATCTAATTCCCTTTGTAGTCTTCAAGAAGCTAGGATTGGGAGCCCCTACTCCGACGAGCATGCAGTTGTTGATAGTTGGGCACGATGAAGAAGCCTATAGGGATACTTTATGATGTGCTTGTTAAAGTTGAGTAGTTTATATTCTGCAGACTTTGTGATCCTAGATTGGAAAGTCAACTTTGACATTCCAATCATCTTGGGAAGACCATTCCTAGCCACTGGTCAAGCACTAGTGGATATGAAAGTTGGTCAACTCAGGTTTAGATTGAACGATGAAGAGGTTTTCTTCAATTTCTGTCAGTATATGAAGATACCAGATGATTTGAAGAATGAGTTCTGGGCACTTGGTGAAGTCTAATTAACCAAGTTGTCCAAGTCATGTCGCGACAATAAAACAGGCGTTGCTTGGGAGGCAACCCAAGTTTTTTGATGTAATAACTATAGATGTAGTATTTGTTAGTTTTTGGACTTATAGGTAGTTTATTTTCTTGTATTTTTGTTTTAGTTTTGAATATTGGGTTAGTTGCATATAGGGTAATGGTGTGTTCTGTGAAGAATCTGCAGGTACAAGGCGAAGTCACCCATTCATGGTTGAAAAGAGCACCAAGAAGTGCCTCTACAACTACTTCTACGGGTTGTATAGCAATCTATGAACCATACACCATCTTGTAGACCCTTCTAGTGAGCAAAGAGTTGTATACTCCAGTCCATGAGCCAACTTTACGGCCGTAGAAACAACTACGGTCGTGAATGGGGCTCGTGGATCCCAGGTAAGTTCTCTGAGTTTTTGACTAAGTGTTGGGGTCCCTATAACCAACTCTACAAGTCAAACTTCACTTTACTACTCGTAGACTGGTCCATGAAACCCATTCCTCAAAACTAGGGTTTGGATGTTCTACAAAGCCATGATTTATGAGCCGTGAAACACTCTATGGTCCATAATCGGGGTTTCGTAGAGTACGGGCCCATCAGTTCTTGACTGATCCAGTAAAACTATAAATATTGGGTTCAAAATATTTTGACCACATTTGAGCCCTAATTTACAGAATAAAAATATGTGGTCAACCCCCACCCCAAAACTCTCCGACAACCAATGGCAACACCACCACCACTTTTCGACAAGATTTTCGACAGCGTAAGGTTTCTAGTGTCTTATCACTTCCTTTAATTTCTACAATCTATTCACTCAATTTGGTAGGTTTTTGGTCCTTCCGATACCAGATTTGCCAATTATTATAGGGTTAGGTTGAAAAATTTTATCGGGTACGATTATTTTAAACACAAACCCATGTATGCATATTGACATGTTTGATAATTGAATTATGGTTGCCTATGCTTCAATATGTGTTTAGGAATGGAATTTGGTGTAATTGCCTTGTTGTGTGTTTTGAATGATGTGTTGACACCTTTGTAATCACTTCATTTGAATTGAATTGATCATATGTTTGATATTCGATGTGTGATGGAATGGGTTTGTGTTTCTATTGTTAATTCACTCAATTGTGGTTGGAAGGGTTGGGAAAGCATGCTTAATAATTCTCAATGGGGTACATGTGCTAATCATCATTTTATGGCGTTGGTTGTTGTGTTAAGCATCATGTGGGTATGCATGTATTGCTTCAATACTGATAGAACAGGTTGAAAAAGTCATATCAAGTCCGTATTGAT
This sequence comes from Solanum ossicruentum, assembly GCA_025774065.1. Classification (NCBI taxonomy): domain Eukaryota; kingdom Viridiplantae; phylum Streptophyta; class Magnoliopsida; order Solanales; family Solanaceae; genus Solanum; species Solanum ossicruentum. The sequence continues at coordinate 4,517 of JAOTQR010122722.1, forward strand.
AGACTTAGAAACTCAGGTGACTAAGTTTTCTAGTCTATGAGTGGCTTTTACGACTGCAAAACATTCCACAAGTCACAATTGCACCTTGTATAAGATTCCTTAAAACTTGAAGTTTTTGAGTACCCATCAGATTAGACCTTCTACGAGTCATAAAACATTATATGGCTCATAGAAAGGTCTCGTGGATCCCTGCATACAGTGAATTCAGACAGTGGAATCATCTACAATTCATTATGATTCATACCTAGTATCATAGAAGTCATTCCATTAACCAAAAAAATTATGAACACGATTTTGTGAGAGTCTTCTACGGCTCGTAGTTTCCACTATGGCCTGTAGAGGTGCTTTCGTTAGACACTTTTGCAACTCAGTCTGATATGTCTTTGCATTTCATTTTCTAATTTGTGGGGCTAACTAAGGTGCATAAACATATATGTCTCAGGTACTATGGCCTCTGAAGAAAGATATTAGGAGATTAAGGCCACGTAGAGGAGGCTTAGATATGAACCTTGGGGGAGGAGCAGACCCCTACACTAAGTGGATCACTTGTGGAGCTTAGCCTTTGACCAGACCCAAAGGCTAATAGACCACAGAGACAGGTTGGCGCTAGACTTGGGCAGATCCAGGAACTTATTGTTCATACTCCCTAGTCTAACGAGGGAGACCACGACAAGAGGAGCTCTATTCATATGACTCTGTGAAGAGAAGGAGCTCCGAGTCAAGCTCTGGCGACGGGTTAGAGATAGAGTCCTAGGCCGTAGTGCGGGCATCACCATCATCCCCAGATGCTCTTACTAGATGGTGGTGCATTGCGAGCATGAGGGATATATATACAGAGGGAGTTCAGGCTATCGAACGGGAAAGCTATCCTGCTCCATTTGTGAGGAGCCCCGAGTTATCTCATCTGGACTACACAGTGTCCCCAATCTCTAGGACACTATGATTAGATATGGGCTCTAGCAGCTGACCAAATTGCTAGAGAGGCACTCCCTGACCATGGTAAGGGAGCTCCATGCATGTTATGCAACTACCATTTAGAGGACTCTTCCTAAGGGGAAGAAGCCCCTCACTAAGACTAGATTGATGTAGACCAAAGTAAGGGGTCAGTAGGCGAATATCTCAGAGACTACTATCGACCATATATTATTTATGCCCGAGTTCCCTGCCCTAGATCCATGGTAGAGTTTGGCCATAGAGTGGGGAGAACAAGGGAATTAAGCCTGATGAAGGTTGTAGACTATAGAGCGGGCTTGATGAGATGGGTGGCTAGTTTGATTGATGAACAGGGGCTAAAGCTTGCATGGGTAGCCACTCACTCGGAACCTATTATGAAGGCTTATCTAAGTTTCCCTGCCAAATTTTGGTGGGTAGTTGTCAGATCACACATTCGATTGACGTTTGAATAAAATACTTTGACGTCGGAGAATGCATTTCTAGTTGCCAGCATCTTGGCTGGCTATAAGATAGATTGGGCCTGCATCATCGCCGAGCAGATTCACGAGGTGGCCTTGAATAAGTCTACCTCCATCCTTTCCCATTCTTGATCTATAGACTCTATCTAGAGTCGGGGGTAGAGAGTCTACACCAACTAGACTCACTGATCAAGGTCCAGTATACTTTAGATGTCATCCTTATTAAGGCTGAGGAGAACCCAGTAGCATTTCGGCGATCACCGCACCAGGCTGCTCCCAAGCTAGAGATCTTTGCCCTAATGCCACCGCCTGAGGTTCCACCTACTACCACCATTGTTGCTAATATAGAGGATAGGCCCCCATAGATCGAGGCAGATAAGAAAGGGGGGGCCACTACTACCACTTCTGCACTATAGGCCACTTCATCCTAAGCAGCACCCGCAGGCATAGTTTACGTGTCCGTAGTATTTCCAATCGAATGATCCATTAATCTAACTAGTAGAGAATTATAAATGGGTCAATTTTTATGATTTCCATCGGAGATTAGGAATAGATGTCTATTCAGGCCATGGAGTAGAGATTGTCACAAGTTGAGTCATAGTTGACTCAGTTAGTCTAGTAGATTAGGCCTTGGGTACGCCAGGCCATCGTAGAGTCAAAGGGTCGCATGCAGGCATACGCAGCCACTGCTATTCGGGACCATCTTTACATTGTTGATGCTCGCTGCCTTCGAGGTGACAGACTCGACAGTGTCCATAGTCTCTAGGACATGATGATTTGCTATAGGCTTTAGTGGCTCATGCACTCTCTTAGACGATACTCCCCGACCATGATAAGGGAGTTCTATGCTTCTTATGCGGACACTATTTACAGCACTCTACTCAAGGGAAAGAAGCCCCTCGCTCATCCCAGACTAAAGAAGATGAGAGTGAAGGACCGGCAGGTGGATATATTGGATACCAACATTCGCCGGATGCCTTTTGGACCGGAGTTCCCTACCCCTAGATCCACCATAGAGTTCGACTATAGGGTGGGGCAAACGAGGGACCCCTTGGTTATGAGAGATCCTGAGCAACAAGCTAGCTTGATGAGATGGGAGGCTAGTTATATTGCTGAGCAGGTTCTAGAACTGGCCTAGGTCGCAATACACTCAGAGCCTACTGTCAAGGCTTCGCTCAATTTCCCCACTAAGTTTTGGTGGACGGTTGTTCGTTCACACATCTAGCCTACTCATGCTGATAATATGTTGATGTCGGAGCGTGTGGTATTATTTTCCAATATCTTAGCTGGTTATGGCATTGATTGGTCCCACCTCATAGCCAAACAGATTCACGAGGATGCCCTGAAGAGGTCTACCTCCATCCCATTCCCTTGCTTGATATGCAGTCTCTGCCTAGAGTCGAGAGTGGAGAGTTTGCACTAGCTGGACCAGCTAATTGAGGCTCAGCGTACATTGGATCCCAGCCTGATCAAGGCTAAGAAGAACCTAGTAGAACTCCGGCAAGCACAACCTTCTCCTATGCCTGAGATGTTCACCCTAACTCCACTGTTTGAGGGTGCACAGACTACCACTGCCACTACTGCTACTGAGGGGAAGCCCCTACAACTCAAGGTGGATGAGGAAAGGGGGCCCATTATGAGCCTATCCAGCCTTTCCATAGAAGAGGCCCCTACGAGGATGATGATCCAGATGATACTCAATTACGTGTGGGCTTACAGATCACAGGGAGCTCGAGCTTGTCTTGAGAAGATCGAGACAAGAGGAGGAGAGATGATAGGCTCGAGAGCATGAGGGGTATTAGCCCCTCCAGACAAATTACTACTGTTGAGGACACTACCCCACAGGAGAAAGGTAGTCAGACTCAGCAACACACTGGAGCTTAGGCGTATAGGTATGATTTTTGACCCATTTATTCTTTATTTTGCTTTGATTTTGTGCATTTGGGACCATGCACATCTTTTTCGATGGGGGGTTGGTAGTTGTGGGCCTCAGCGAAGTCTGAGTAGCTTAGATCCATAACTACCCCAATTTTTTATCCAGGGTCTTTCTTGCCATTGTCTTTTTCCCCATGGATATTTACTTTTTGTTGAACCGGCATGTTTAGGATATTTAGATAGTAGTTGTAGTGTATAGTATTAATGGCATATAGCATGTTCTTATGTTTTGTTTGAAAATGATACCCACCAAAAATTTTGATCAGTAGTTAGATGGTAGTCATGCATATTTAGGTGTGTAACAATGTTTGTTCTGATAAGTGAGGATAAATTGAGATGAAAAGCATGATATGAGAGTCTTTTGTTGATAATAAATGTAGTGTCATGTGAGTGTGAGTTTAAATTGCTAGATTCATGTGTTGTCAGCTAACTCAGAACTTGCCCTGTTACTCTAAGTTAGATGGTAGATTAACTGGACAAGGAAAGGATCTTAGGCCTTTGTTCATAATAATCCACTTAGCCTAAAATGACCAACCAAAATTGTGATATATCCCTCGCTCCTAATGTTTGAACCTAACATGTACCTATTCTTTGAAAACATCTTATTACCCTAGCCTTATTAATTGTAAGATCATGAAACTGGCGATAGTCCTTCCTTGAACATTGTACACCTTGACTGAGGCAAAAAGCCTAAGTTAAGGGTGGCTACCAAAAGTGGCCCTGGTTCTGAGGATGGATATTGTGACCTCAATTCAGGCCAAAAGCCTAAGTTGAGGGTGGCTGGTATAAGGGTGAAACACAAAAATAAGGAGGGAATTTAGTGATATAGAGACAAAGGGAAAAATAATGTATTGGGTACAAGAAAAATAAGTGATACCTTAGTTGTGAGCTAAAAAGAAAAAAAAAGTGTAAAAGCACGGCAAAAAGCTAAAAATGAAAAGAAAACACACTTGAAATAGGAGAAAGGCCAAATGAAGTGAAAATAACAAAGTTGGTAGGGCGAAAGTGTAGAATAACGCAGTGTCAAGGAGGGCCTTTAGTTACTATGTTCCTAAAAATACCATACCAAAGCCCCCTGATCCTATGTTACAAGCCTAAAAAGTCCTAAAGTGGTCCTAGTCCAGTTAGTTGAAGGTCTTAGTCATGAGTATAGGGGCAAGCCTATTGTATTAGGCATGATACATGAATATCATTTGGGAGAGTGAGTAATTTTGCATAGTCCCAAGTTCATGCATGAAAACATCATTGAGTGTCGGATATGAGACTTCTTTTTGTAAGGGCACTTTCATTGCATTATTAGCATTATACTTGTTCAGTGATAGTGGATTGTTATTAGTACCACACTTGTCATTGTTGTGTTGTGATATGCTCTAGTCTGTATTGGTTTGCTAGATGACTGTCTGATTATATTTTGAAAAGTTAGTGTGGGTATCTGAGTTTGAGATTTATGTGATGTATGACATTGGGTTGAGGTCTGTATGTTATTGTATTATCTATGTAGATTTAGTCCATCACCTAAGGACAAGCAACAATTTAACGTTGATGGTTTTGATGTGCTGTCAAAATACAACACTTCTGATGCTTAAAACTTGGAATTGTATGTGTTCTCAATGCGATGTTAGTTGGTTTTATATGTTTTTGTGTTGTATTTGCAAGATTACAGGTGTGGCCTTGATTTTGGGCAGAAGTTGCTAAATTTTTTGCTACTATACGAGACCCTGTACAAGCCGTAGATCATTCTATGGGTTATAAAGAGGTTTCGCGAACAATTTCAGTGAGGGGCTATTTTCTGAAATTGATTCTATGAACATGCAGACAAGTGGTGGATTGATTTACAAGTCATAGAAGATGGTACATGCCTGAGGATCAGATATTTGGACTTTATAAAAATTCATCAGACGAAAACCCCTTATGGGTCGTAAGCTACTTTACATGTCGTAGAGGGACATCATAGACTTAAGGTCCAAATTTCTAGTAGCTTTGTATGAGATCCCGATTACGGGCTGTGAAATGCAATACGACTCGTAAACCTCTTTCGTATGGCATGCCAACCAGTTATCTTATTTCAGTTAGGACTTGTATTTTAGATATTATAAATAGGTCTTATAGGTTATTTTTTCATATGTTTTTTTGCCTAGCACTTAGAGAACTCAGTAATTAGAGAGAGAAAATTCAGATTACATTAGAGTCTTTGAGAACACTTGTAATTGAATTTCATCTTGAAGCTTGTGATTCTTATTGAAGTTGGATTTGCTTTTTCTTGATTATATTATGTAAGTGTTCAATTATACTTTCTCAATCCATAATTCTTGCATGTACACAAAGCATAAGTAAATAAATCCACAACTAGGGTTGTGGGAACGATGAAGAACTAACAAAGTAAAAACGGGATAATACATAATTCTTAGAAAGTGTGCATGTATATTGTATTGATTAAATTTCTTCGTTTTGCATGTTCTCAGCTGGCAGTCAATATTAGAACTCGCCTAGTATTACTGACTGGACCATGGTAGTAATGAATAGGAAAAGAGATTAATTAACAGGATTGTGCATTACTAACCCTTACCTATTAGTCCCAGTACAACCTCCCCTTGGCCTAGTTTGATTGATTAGACGAGAACATATCAATCGAATCATATTAATTAATCTTTTTTCCTATTCATTAATATCTTGGTCCAATCAATAATATTAGGCAGGTTCTAATGTTGGTCACCATCAGAAAACATGCAAGATGAAGAGAGTTAATTAAAACATGTATGCACACTTTCCAAGAATTATGAATTATCCGGTTTTGCTTTGTTAGTTCTTCATGGTTACCACAACCCTAGTTGTGGATTTCGCTACTCATACTTTGTGTAGATGCAAGAATTATGGATTGAGAAAAAATAATTAAACATTTACACAATAGAATTAAGAAAAAGCAAATCTAACTTCAATAAGAATCATACACTTCAAGATGAAATTGAAGGACAAGTTTTCTCAGAGATTATCCAATATAATCTCACTATTTTCTCTTTCTAATTACTAAGTTATCTAAGTGCTAGGTGAACAAACTTATGAAAACAACCTAAAAATCTATTTATAATAAGTAAAATATAAGTCCTAACTGAAATAGGAAAATTGGTCGGCACGCCATATGAAAGGGGTTTATGGGTCGTATTGAATTCCAATTGGGGTCTTGTACAAAGCTGCTGAAAATTTGGACTTCAAGTCCATGACACCCCTCTATGACTCGTAAAGTAGATTACGACCCATAAGGGGGTTCATCTGATGAATCTTCAGAAAGTCCCAATCTCTGATCCTCAGGGCATGAACCATCTTCTACAACTAGTAAATCAATTCACAACTTATATGCATGTTCATAGAATCAACTTCAGAAAATAGCCCTCACTAGAATTATTCACAAAACCACTTTATGACACATAGAATAATCTACGGTCCGTAAAGGGTCTCGTACAATAGCAAAATTCAGCAACTGCTACACTTTTTCCCAAAATCAAGGTCAAACCTGTAATGCTTCAAAGATAACACAAAAACACATAAAACTTAACCGCCGGGCATAACATTCATCTCACAGTGAGGGTCAGAATCTAGTCAACAAAGGACCAGGAGAACACCGTAGCAATAGAATCACAACAACAGAGTCATAATAATAGATTCATAAGGTGTAGCCTAGAGTATAACTGATAGCCAGCCTCTCAGGTGCTATATAACACTAGTACTCTTCTACCCACTCAATAAATCAAAAACAAAAATAGCATATGTATACATCTCGGGCTTATGTTTAGCCTTTAATAGGGAATAGACCTAACATAAGGAACAAATAATCAGACTCATGCCAAGTATCGCATAATCAACAGTATCAGGAAGCCCAACAGGCTAACCCATCAGCTAAATAATCAAATATGGGTAGATAGCATCATGCTTATCTTACCGTAGTCATAACCTCTTTCGCCTTTACAATCTTTGTCAGGAGTATTCACAGCCCACATAACCTTTAAACTGTAGCTAACATCCAGATATTAGTGTTACGAAGTCCCAGCCTCAACAACATATCCTATAGTACAATACACAGTCATCACTAGACAAGTAACTGATCATAAATCTTATATCTAAGGCTCCCGCAATCTCAATGCCTGTAGGCTCTCTATCAAGCTATCAAAATTCATGGGCATTTTATCGCTGCTCGATGGGCTCTGGAGACTGCTCCCTATTTGGGACTGCTGATGCAACCCTACTCCAGCCCAAAGTCTGACCCTTACAAAACATACGCGTGAAAGGACAAACCAAATCAGATTTCAGGAGATCCACGGGCTATTGACAATATCACACTACAAGGATCAATAACATAGGAAGTTTCCTAAACATCCTGTAGTCTCCTGGATATAAGTCACAGAAGTCTTTGCACCCATTCATAGGACTCTACTCAACGATACCTCTGTAGAGATAAGACTAGAGAACCTTAAGCTCTAATACGACCTTTTCATGACTCGATTCTGGTCATGATGGTGCCTGAGATCCCCCCTACAGGAAAGCCATTCCCAACCTCAAGGTACTTGTCCTGAATTACTAGTAACAACAATACTAGATATGCCTGAATAAACCAACACACTCTACCAAGAACCAGGAAATCAACTGTATAGAACTAAAATAGACACAAGCACACACTTCATATATATAGACATAATAATAAGGTACGTAATGATCCCACATATACAAGCTACTATATGGTACAAGGCCAATTCTGGATACAAAGACGACCATCAAAAAGGAAGGTGACTTTCGAGTGTCTAGAGTTGTTGATGCTCACCAATCTCTCCTGATACACTCACGACTCCCAACTCAGCAATTGCAGCAAGTACCTAGACCTAAATCATGGAAAGATATAGAAATGTAGGGATGAGTAGCGGTAATAGGCACCAAGTAGGCATGATTGGCCAACTGAGTGAAATAGTATAAAAATCGAAGGCTCAAGTATAAAGAACTCAGCAAATCTAGTAAATTGGAACTCAAATCAAGGAGTAAATATGTATGGAGAATTATTGTATCCTAATTGAACCAATCCATATGGTTTGTAAGTACACCGACTGACGAACCCAAGTTGGCCCATATCAGAACTATCCCCGGACTGAGCCATAGTGATGTACGCAGGTGCAAGGCCCTAGTATCTATGTATGTATGCCATCTGGTCCTCATAAACACAGAAGGTACACCTGCGCACAATCTCACTGACAGAATCATCATGAAACCCAGCAGAATCACCACAGAGCCCAACTCTCAATATCATATGATCAAGGACTTGAGTTGTACATGCATGTAAGGCCCTAATGTCTATGACTATACCTAACTGGACCCCATAAGCCCAAAATGTACACTCATATATAATCTTACTAATAGAATCACCATGGAACCTGACAGAATCCCCATGAAACCCAACTCTCAACATCACATAATCGAGGGGTCAAGTTGTACATATATGTAAGGCCCTAGTGTCTAATCCTGAATGCCCCCTGAGCCCCTATAGGCCTAGAGGGTACACCCGCATACAATGAGGGTATGTATAAGTGTGTGGGTTCATAGGTAATCAATCGGGTCCTCTACCCAAAGTATCACATCATGTTAAGTCGTGACACTCGACCCTGGCACCTTAATATATTTATATAAAATAGTGGGACAAATCCTCCGTAGGAGAAAGAATCCCCCTAACATAATCAACAAGGTCTCAAACCCAAAATATAGCAAACAGGGCCCCAAAATAAAATATAGATCGATGCTCAAACCTCGAAATTGGCCCTTAGGACTCGAACTCTAGGACGTGGCTACCAAGACTCGGACCATGGGGAATGTCACCCAAGACTCGGACTCTCAAACATGGCCAATAGGACTCAGACCACGGAGAGCGTCATCCAGGTCTCAAGCATATATATAAATAGTCATCCACTCAACCTACTCGAATTTGAACCTATTAAGTCATATCGTGTTTCAAGACAAGAGTCACACAGCCCAACTAACCATAACCATCACCTCTCTTAGACAATAATAGGCAATCCAAGTCTCAGATAAGAAGAACCGGTGCACAATGACTAACAATGATATACAAGAGTATATATGTCACGGATCAGAGTAGAGTCAGGCCTAATAAGACCAATTATACCACAGTCTAACCAGCCACAGGTAATCTAGAGTAAATCATGGAAACCTATAGTCATATCACTAGTATCTACAAATCAAGCCCAACTGAGTAATATTTATACCAGAATTAAGCCATAGTACGACATAAAATCAACAAACAACCTCAAAGCCAACATATCTCGGTAGCATTAGGCTATGCACTCACATAGATATGAGCTATGTTAGAGTACATACCTACCCATGGCATCAACCCATATTTAGCCTTTACCAGGCCTTTCCGTAGTTCAATGTTGCCAAAACTCAACTACTATAACATATACTCAGCAACCCAGCCTCTCAACTATTACTTAGGATCAGCACCAAACTACTCACACAGGTAACCAAGGGTCAAGATAGGTATCCCTACCAATCACATGGCATAAGTTACATTTAAGTCAACTCACAGCTTAACAATGCTAACAACTAGCTACTATAACATATATATAACTGTTATAAAGCCCAAACAGTGATCATCATCTCCAAAGATCAAGGACAAATTTTAACATAATTGAATAAGAATATATAGATTACAGATAATCAGAATCACGACAACATAATATTGGTTTCTGTGTCAGAGACCCACTAACTCAATCCAATATTTGCATAGTCAACTATATGTACACAAGTAGCATCATTGCTTAAATTACCTGTATCATGTTCTAACTCACCCTTACATTCCTTATCAGAAGCATACATAGCCCAAACAGTGCTAAAACCAACTAACAGAACAGATGTGGGTATCACAAAGTCCAAACGATAATCACAGTCTCAGCATCATATATACATATATACTCGGGGATTTTCGATAACCAACAGGCTCTCACTACACATTTCAACTCAGTCTAGAGGTAAGCAAAGCCTAGCCTAACTAGAAGGCGGACCCTCATACTCCTGATCAGTCCACCCGAGCTTTTCCTTTCCTTGTCATCTCCAATGCTACCCAGCTATCAAAACATAAGTGACAAACTCGTTATGGCATATTTGGCTATAAAATCTCAGGAAACAGGTGAAATTACATCAATTATGACTAAAATGGGAAAAATGGGGTCCATGTACCAACCCCCATAAAATGACCCCTTTATCACCTCAAGTCCATAGCCAGAAATTGAGCCCAACACAGATCCCAAAAGACAAAAAATTCTCAAAATGAAGTTGCATTTCTTATCAAAAGATATTTCTTACATAACTTCTCAGTCAAATTCCACAAAAATAAAACCAAATTAACAAGATCGAAGTATACCAAAATGTTCTTCTCAAAAAATAAAATAATTTAGACACAAATTTTACTTAATTTCATTGAGAAACAATCGAGATAATGCAATGTAAAGTTTTCACTCATTTCCAATATATAACCAGTAAAAAATAGAGATTTTACCTCGAAATATATACCAAAATTAGAATCCAACACTTTCACGGCATTCCTCACAAAAATCCATACAATGTAGCCTTTTGAGTCACTCAAATCGGATGAAAAATGAGCTCAAAATTGTGGTGCGAATTTGCATCTACATATCTATATTTTCTTTGTAAACAAGAATAGCACACCCGTATATACCGAGCATGCCTTGACATGTGGTAGCCCCATCTCGCACCATGTTTTAGTGTCAGGGTTTACCATGTATCCCACTTTCATTCAGCAACTATTCAATCCTTTTTTTGATGTTTTGGGCTTATTTGAACTCTGTTTTTTTACAAATAAACTATGTAACCATGTGGATTTCGACATTCCGGATACAAAGGTGTAGATGGAAGTTCCAACGGTGCTTCCTACGATCTGATGTGAGTCCCACATCCTTATATGCAACTCTGAAAAGAAATACCCTAAGGGTCAAATCATATTCGGAAGTCCTTAGTACCAAACAAAGGATCATTTAGACCAAACTCGACATTTTAAAGTTAACCACGCTATCCAGATTCTGATTTGGGGCACGTTTCTCAAGGGCATTGACTAATTCAACTATAAATTGATTTCAGTAGCTAAATTTACAAACCATGATATAACTGCATCGGACATGCTCCTAGCCCAATTCGACCATTACGGAGCTAATGGAATCGTCAGAATTTTGCTTTGAGGCCATTTACTAGAGCTTTGCCTGAAAACTCATTTTGTATGTATAACCTCTTGATTAACTCAAAAATCTATATAACACCCAAATAACCTAACCAATAACCATCCCAATAGTCCCAACAAATCGCCAATGACCCGAGGTCACTATACATATCCTCAAATCAACAACATGACTACAAAACTATAGAAATGACCCGGAGAGTCATTACAACATACTAGTATGATAACTATAATTGTAGAACAACTCAATAAGTGGTAGATGATCAACCCAATTACCTTTGACTCTTACACACAAGCCCTCAATGTGTCCTTCAAGGTTTGAATCATCATCTTAGCTTGTCTATCGATTTGTGGATGGAATGTGATGCTCAACTTCACCCTAGTAACAAGTCCTTTTTGAAATGGCCTCCAAAAGTGAGAAGTGAATTGGCTATCATGATCTGATATGATGGATAATGGCATAATCTTCAGCATTGAAAGTAGTCTTGACCATTAGAAAATGATCCAAATTAGTTATTCTATCCACGATTATAGAAATGGAGTTATACTGCTTTTGGGTACGTGGAAAATCTATCACGAAGTCTATGTTCACATCTTCCCACTTCCAAGTAGGAATCTCGATATCTTGGTCCAAACCACCCGGCCTTTAATGTTCCACCTTCACTTGTTTGAAATTAGGGCATTCTGATACAACTTGACCATATCATTCTTCATGTCATTCCACTAATACACCTTTTTCAAGTCCCAATACATTTTGGGGATCCTGGATGTGTAGAATATGGAGAGTTATAGGCTTCTCTCAAGATCATTTCCCTTAGGCCATCAACATTATAAACTCACAACCGCTCTTGATACCAAAGTACACCATCTCGCGCTTGGGAGAAAACCTCTAGAATCAACCGGTCATTCAACCAATGATGGGATAAAGTCCTGTTTTACTTTGATATCAACAACTACAAAAGCATAAACACCATTAAGAACATGAATGCCATCATCATTAGAATCAGCCAACTTCACACCCAACTTTCCAGAGGGTGCACATCCTTTACCAACTCTTTCTTGGCCTTATCTACATCGACCACACTAACCATAGATAATCTATTAAGGGCATCAGCTACAACATTTTCCTTGTTGGGATGGTATTGCACACTTATTTCATTATTTTTGAGAAGTTTTGACCATTTCTTTTTCCTCAAGTTGAAATCTATTTGGTAGAAAACATATTGAAAATTCGATGATTGGTGAATACATTGATATGAACCCCATAAAGATAATGTCATCAAATCTTCAAAGCAAACACCATGGACACTAATTCAAGATCATGGGTTGGATAATTCTGCCCATGTACCTTCAATTGTCTAGATGCATATGTTATAGGCTTGCCATGTTTCATTAGCACACAACCCAAAGAAATATGAGGAGCATCACAATACACCACAAACCCATCCAAACCATTCGGTAGTATCAAATAGAAGTCGATGTAAGCTAATCCTCTGAAGCCTGAAAGCTTTTCTCACATTCATCAAACTATTGGAATTTGTCCTTCTTCTAAGTGAACTTAGCAAATAGTGAAGCAATGGATGAAAATCCCTCCATAAACCTCCGATAATAACCAACCAACCCAATGAAACTCCTAATATCTGAGGGAGATAATGGTATTGAACAAGTCTTCACTAGCTCGGTCTTCTTCAAATCAACCTTAGTGCTACCATCTGATACCACATGACCAAGGAAGAACCTCGTGCAACCAAAACCCACATTTGCTGAACTTGATAAGTAACAATTTTTCCCTCAAAGTTTCAAGAACTAACCTCAAATGATCCATATGCTCTTGCTCACTTTGGCAATAAATTAGAATATCATAAATGATGACAACCACAAAAGTATCAAGGAATGGGTTGAACGCTAGATTCATGAGATTCATAAACATGAACGAGACATTAGTCAACACAAAAAACCTCACCACAACTCAAGGTGCCCATATGTAGTCTGAAAAACTATCTTGGGAATATCACATTCTCTTACCTCAAGTAATGATAACTGGAATGAAGATCAACTTTCGAGAAGTGTGTAGCACCTTGCAACTAATCAAATAAATCTCAATAATGGATACTTTATTCTTTATAGTCACATTGTTCAATTATCGATAGTCAATACACATCCGAAGCGACCTATTCTTCTTCCTCACAAATAAACTAGGAGCACCCCATGGTGATATACTTGGCCTAATAAAGCCCTTCTCCAATAAATGTTTCAATGGAACCTTCAACACCTTCAATTCTGCCAGTGATATTTAGTAAGGAGGAATGGTGATAGGTAGTGTATTAGGGAGAAGAAATATGCCAAAGTCTACTTTCCTTTCGAGACGAATACCAATCAAATCCTAGAGAAAGATATCTTGAAACTCATTACCCATAGAAATTTACTCAGAAGTAGTAGACTCAGATTCAACATTTTTAAACCTCATTATATGATAGATTCACCCCTTAGAAATTATCTTTCAGGCTTTAAAATAAGAAATAAACTGGCCTTTGAAAGTGGAGTCACTACCTACCCACTCAAAAATAGGCTCATTTAGGAATTGGAATTTGACCTTTCAGGTCCTACAATCTATAGAGGCATAGAAACCATGTAACCAATCCATCCCAACAATGACATCAAAATTGATTATTTCTAGCTCAATAATATCACAAGGAATGACTTTATGCAAAACTAAAATAGGACCCAAAAGACTCTACAGGCTATAACTGACTTACACATAGGAGTATAAATTGAAAATGGCTCCCCCAAAATTTCAGGACTCATACCAAACTTAACAACTAAGAAAAGAGTGACAAAAGACAAATTTGCATCAGGATCAAATAAAGCATACACATCAAAAATCAAAGACTTTTAACATACCAGTCAACATATCGAGAGTCTCCTCCATCTCATACCGAGCATGTAAAGCATAGAACATATTGTGCAGCTCTTGGTTGACCTTGAACACTCAGTACAATTGGCCATTAACAATGACCTTCTTCACCTTTCTTTGTAGAATTAGGATAATCAACAAGTTTGTGGCCCATATTAGCACAACCAAAATAGGCATATGAACAAATCAAGCATCTACCCATATGATTCTTTCCACATATATTGCACCTAGGCACCGCAATAGGCATGACTGGCCGGTAATAGGCACCCAGTAGGTATTATGGCCATTTCCACCCACACTTCTAGCATTAGAGAACCCACCATCAAATTGGGCTCTCTTAGATTCCCTAACTCTCCTTTCCTTAAGTTTCTCACCTTCAATCCACTCGGCATAAATCATAAGCCGAGAGGTGGCCATATCTTTAACGAGAATAGTTGTGCGGTATTCCTTAACTACCAAGTCTGAAATCCCTGAGATAAACTTGTGCATTCTAGCATCAGGGTCACCAACTAGTGTAGGAGCATACTTTGAAAGTTTGGCGAATTTGAGGAACTATTCCCTCACACTCATGCCCCCTTATTTGAGGTTAATGAACTTGGACATATTTTCCTTCCTAAGCTCAAGAGGGAAGAAACAATCTAGAAAAGTAAATTTGAACTCTTCCCAACCAACACTATAATCACTAAGGGTGGCAATGGACCAGGTTTCTCCGGTCCGGTTCCCGGCTCGGTCCGATCCAATTTTGGTTGAACTGGTAACATACGATACTTAAATGGAGACCTGAACGAATGGGGTATTTTTACCAGTTGATTTGATTTTGTACCAGTTCAAATGGTCCAATTTTTCCAGTCTTAGTCCCAATGGCTATATAGTCATTTTTAGTCAATTTATGACCGTTGGGGGGCCCACTAACGACCATTTGGCCTCCCCTCACCCCCTTTACACCCAGCTACACTATTACCCCCAACACTATAAATATAATTCATTTTCTTTAATATTTTCCACAAATTCATTCTCCTCTCTTACAATTTCTCTCAAGTCTCAATTCTCAAGTCTCAATTCTCAATTCTCAATCTCTCTTATTCATTATAAATTTTATTTTTGTGATATCGATTAGTTAGAGTTTAGAAGGTTTTTTTTCTCTGAAGTAATTGGCAATCTTAAATTGACATCTCTCAATTTCATCTTTTGGTTATATGTCTACTTTTACGCAAGTGTTTGATGTATTTGTTCCAACTTTATTGTTGTTATTTATTTACTTGCTAAGTTATAATTTTCCTCAGAATTTTGGAAAAAATTTGCTTCCTCCTTGAAGGCTTTAATCTCTCCTAAGACTTCTAGAACACTACCAATATCAGGGTGAGGCATAGCAATAGATGAAAAGATTACCTTATTTACTTTCTTAGCAACCAGAATTAACTTTGCCAAACAAAACCATGATAGGTACATTCGAACCAAAAGATCACCATGATCATACCTAGAGCGTATACTCTTACGTGAACAGCAGGTTGACTGTAGGGATACCATACCTAGTCAGGAAATTGGAACAGAAAGGGAATCACCTTTTTGGTAATTTCCCGCCTAATAATGTTGCAGGGATATTGCACACTCTTTTAAATACAAAGTAGTGAACATAAAACCTAGATTTTTGTTTCAAGGTCACAGCCCACAAGGCAATCTCTTTAGTCAAGAAAGAAGTGACGATTAAAGGAACTCGAAAGAGGAGGTTCTATCATTATCCTTTCGAGCCTTGTTTTTCTTACTTGTCTCTTCTCTCATTTGATTGTCTTTGATCCCTACCTTATTAGACTATCTTTGTATTTTCATCTTGCTTATTTTTATTATATTTTTATTATTTTAAATTTTAAATATAGATTCACAAAGAAATGTTAGAAAAAGACCGTTGTCCGAAAAACATAGGGGCAAAAGTAGTTCTACAAGAAAATTGCCGCCTAGATTTAGAATTAATACTGATGATTTTACTTATGTTGATGAAACTTCTTTTATATCATGTCCTAATGTTGTAGAATTTAGTTTGCAAAATCAAATAGACCATGAAACATTAAATAGATGTTTTACTAATTTTGAGGAATATTTGGATGAAGAAGTAGAATTAAAAATTATGAAGAAGATGACACCCCTACTAGTCCCACAATGAATTACCCCCTAACAAGATGATGTAGTCTCCCCACCCACCCCACCCACCCCCCTGCCTATGTTTACTAACACTACAAAAGCCAAATGCACTAAAAGATTTTTAATTTGGAAATTTTTAGTATAACATAAGGAAAAAACTACTATTCAATGCACAAAATGTAAGACAATAATGAATTATTTGACTACTGGTCTCATGGAAGGATGGGATAGCTAACTACATATTTGAGAAAATGTAATCTAAAGTTTGCTCGTCTAGAAGCTGCGAATAGGACTAGAAAAAGAGGTGAACCAATAACTGAAGAATTTGTAGGAGGTCCAAATATGGTTTAAAGTGTTTTAAATATGTCTAATTCTACTGGTCCAAGAAAACCCCCACACGTATAGTAAAGAAAAAGATCTTGAAGAATTAGTAAAAATAGTTATTCTTTGTGGTTTGTCTTATAATTTTTCTTTGCATCCCAATTTTATTCATTATATTCGAGAAATGTATAACCCATCTTTTGAAAGATCTCAAGGAATATAATTAAAAATACAATTTTTCAATATCAAGCTGAATATTGTCATTATCTTCATTGCTTATTTGCTTATTTTGATAGTAAATTTTCTGTTACATCTAATGTGGGTCGTAGTATTAATGGTAATGATTATTTTACTTTTACTATTTGTTGGATTGATCATGATTGAAATATGCAAAAAAGAATAATAGGCTATAAATGTGTCAAAGACACTAAAGCTGGTTCTTATGTAGCCTCAACTATAGGTTCCATTTTGAATTATTTTAGATTATGTGATAATATAATGAGTTGCACTTTAGACAATGCTTCTAGTAATTTTAGAGCAGTTGAGTTTTTAAAATCGAGAATTGTTTCAATTGATGACGATTCTTTTAATATTAAATGTGCAACACATATTTATAATTTTGTAGTAAAAGATGGTGTTAATAATTTTGGAGTTTCTTGTGAAAAAAATTAGACTTGCTTGAAATTAATTTTTAAATCTAAAATAAAATCTAGACTTATAGAATTTAAAAATTGTTGTAAAGAAGATCAACTTGAATATAGAAAAGTTCCAAGAGAAGTTTCTACTAGATGGAATTTTTTATTTGAAATGCTTGAAGTTGCTTATATTTATGAAGATCCGATACAAAAGGTTTTTAATGTTCATAGTTAGGATTTTACGTTAAGACTTTATAAAGATGATTAGAAGAGAAAAAATAATTGAATCTTTTAAGAATTTTTTATATTGGTACGAATGTTATTTCTGGTCAATATTATCCAACTATTTCTTTTGTTTTAATAAATACTTGTGATATATCATCTGATTTGCAAAATATAAAAGAAAAGATAAGTTTAAGGAATTTTTATCAGGGGTACTTAGGGGATTTCCGTCAGACCTGCTGGGAGATAATTAAAGAGGAAGTGATTAATGTGGTCAGATTTTTCTTTTGTGGGGCTGAGCTACTTAGATAATTCACCCACACTACATTAGTTCTTATACCTAAAAAGGACGAGATCAGGAATTTCAATGATTTAAGGCCAATCAACCTTAGCTCATTTATTAATAAAAACATTTCAAGAGTCTTACAGGAGAGGATGGAGAAGGTACTACACAAGGTCATATCACCAAATCAAACAGGTTTCATGAAAGGGAAGATATAGCAGAGAATACATTCCTGGCATAGGAAATGATAACGGATATCAACAAAAGGAAGAAACATCATTATGTGGTGATGAAATTGGACATGGCAAAGTCTTATGATAGAGTTTCCTGGGTCTTTCTTAACAAGGTGTTGAAGAGATTTGGCTTTGAAGAAAGATTAATTGATATGATATGGAGACTCTTGGCTAATAATTGGTATCCATTTTGTTCAATGGACAGACTTTTGGGTTTTTTCACTTATCTAGAGGGGTAAAGTAGGGAGACCCTTTATCTCCTCTGTTATTTATTAGTGCTGCAGAAGTACTATCAAGATCTCTTAATAGACTTAATGAGATGGAGGTTTTCATTAGTTTTGGCCTACCTAAGTGGAATGAGAAAATAAATCATCTTGCCTATGTAGATGATACTGTCACACCCCTCTCTGGGGTCATGACCAGTGCCCGTTAGGGACACGCAATCATCTATTTAGTCGACTTTCTCCCTAATCGAAGCCTAGGATTCTACCAAAATTTTGGTAGAGTTTCCTTTGTTTTATTGACTAGCCTCACCTGCAGCAGCACCCAGTATTCACAGAAAAGACATGCGCACACACATATAAATATATATATACAAAGAACGCGGGCCGACAAGGTCTCCGCTGCGGTCCTGCCGCCTAATGGAATCCCAAATGAACACACTTACAATTTCACACTAAACTTGCACCCACTCGTGACCACAGACCTCTA
>JAOTQR010122733.1:0-23557 GCA_025774065.1 Solanum ossicruentum
GAAAAATAAGCTAACTTCTGCACCTGTGCTAGTACTTCCAGAAGGCACTGAGGGGTATGCAGTGTATTGCGATGCTTTAGGAGTTGGCTTAGGATGTGTACTGATGCAGAATGGTAGGGTAAGTGCTTATGCATCCAAACAACTATGACCACATGAGAAAAATTATCCAACACATGATGTTGAGCTAGCAGCAGTTGTATTTGCCTTGAAAATATGGCGCCACTATTTGTATGGGGTCTACGTTGACATATATACTGACCATAAGAGCCTGTAGTATATCTTTAAGCAGAAAGACCTAAACTTAAGGCAGCGGAGATGGCTAGAACTAACAAAGGATTATGACATTGATATACTATACCATCCGGGGAAGGCAAATTTTGTAGCTGATGCTCTGAGTCGTAAGGCAATCATGAATACTGGTGATCAAGCTATGCTAAGATAAGGATTGACTAAGGATCTACGTCAGTTAGCCAATTTGGGGGTTCTCCTTCTTGAAACTCCAAAGGAAGGGGTTATTGTACATAATACTGCAGAGTCTTCATTGGTAATAGAGGTGAAAGAAAAATAGTTCGAGGATCCTGTTCTATGACAGCTTAAGGAAAAGATGAGCCAGGGTACAACAAAAGGCTTTGACCTTGCACAAAATGGCGTACTTTACTGCCAAAATAGATTATGTGTGCCTGACATTAATGGGTTAAAAAAAAGGATAATGGAAGAAGCCCATCATTCCCAATATTCCATCCACCCAGGATCGACTAAGATGTACCATGACTTGAAGGGAATGTTTTGGTGGGGAGGCATGAAAAAGGACCTTGCAGAATTTGTGGCTTAATGTCCAAATTACCAATAGGTGAAAGTGGAACACCAAAAACCAAGAGGTTATATTTAGTATATAGAACTTCCAACCTTGAAGTAGGATATGATCAATATGGATTTTGTTACAGGTTTGCCTCGTTCATCTCAGAAGTTTGATTCCATATGGGTAATAGTTGATAGACTCACAAAGTCAGCACACTTCTTGCCAGTCCGCCCTAACGGGACTTTGGGGTGTGACAGTGATAAAGTAGATTTGGATCATTTTAGGACTTATAGGCTTGTAACATAGATTCAGGGGGCTTTGGTACGGAAGTTTAGGCAAGTAGTGACTAAAATCTAACCTTAAACCATGGTTACCAACACTTTTTGCTTTCATAACCCAACATTTTTCAATAAATCCACCCTTGTTCTCTTGTTTCAAACTTTTCTCAAGTTCTTTCTGTCTATTTTAAGTTGTGCCTTATTTCTGAAGTCAATTCTTGCTACTTTTTCTCAATTCATGGCACTTTTCTTTTCTTTTTCTTCATTCGGCTCATGATTTTCCATTTCTTTCTTTATCTCCCAACTACCTTATTGTCATTACTTTACCACAATAAGGGTCACCCTCAACTTAGGCTTTTAGCCTGAGGTGAAGTACACAATATTCATTCCCCAAACTAGGACCACAATTTGTAGCCACCGTCAACTTAGGCTTTTATCAAAAAGGTTAAGCTACCAAGGTGTCAAGAAAGAATGAGTACATGAGAAGCTCAAAATATTGGAGCAAGGGATTCACTCACTCATTTGGTGGGTCATTAAGGCTAAAAGTGGGTTCACTCAAAGAAAAAAGGCCTAAGATCCTTTCCAAATCAACCACATTATCAAAACCAATGTTAGAGTAACAAGGCAAGTTCTGTATAAGATGCATGAATGCAGCAAAATAAGCTCACAACACACATGACATTGCACCCACAATCAAGTATAGACTCACAGGTCATGCTTCAAACCTCAGCTTACCTTCACATTATCAGAATAAACATTGCCAGATACCCAAAATTTATGAATGCATCAATAATCGCCATCTCAAAGAAGTTTTTATGGGTAACCAATTTTTCATAAAAACTTTAAAAAGCATCTAAAGAATGCATATGACAATAGATAACACTATTATGAATTTACACATTATCTATACTACCTAAATATGTCGGTTCAATAGAAAATTAAACATCCACAAGGAAAAAGAAACATGGCAAGAAAATCTTGGGATCAAAAATAAGGGAAGTTATGGACTTGAGGCTACTCAGACTTCACCTTAATCCATAACTTCCCACCCCTACCAAAATAGGATACTTTGTCCTAAAAGTAAAGATAATAACAAAAAACAAACATGATAACACAGAAATATATATAGTAAAAACCAAAAACTAACATCCCTATATAAGTAAAAACAGCATCCAACATAAAAATATTTAAGCACATCCAAAACTCAACATAATAAAAGGATTGTCTAACAATAGAACAAACTGTCCAAAATGATAAAGGAACAACTGGGGTCAAAAGAAGTCAAATATTGTGGTGCATCAAGCATCGATCTTTGGCTAATTTATGGGGTCCTGGGGAACTATCTCCTCCGTAGCAGTACCTGATCTACCCTCTTCATGTGGGTTATGTTGTTCCCCATCTTTTTGAATAGCAGCCAAAAATAGCAACTCCTCCACCACCGCCTCGGGTATGGGCTCCTCCTCCAATCTCGGCCATTTCTGAGTCGGCTTAGATCATTATCATGCTCAAAGGGCCTCTTCCCACGGATGTGGGGATGGTCAACTAGCCAAACAAATGCCTCATCGACTGTTGTTGCCACTTTTGGGACTGCAACAGGAGCTGCCAACATCTGCAATAACTCAACATTAAACTTGGCCAACTCCTCAATCACTATACTAGTGTTAGCAGGCCTGGCACCCTCAAGTCTTTGTTGGACTCTTGCCTCGAAAGCATCTACTTAGGCATCCACTGCTCTAACTTTATCATCTACTAGATCATGGGAAAATACCTTAATCATCTCCTCTAAGACCCGTACGATCTAGTCAATCGAAGGTCTAACCCGTGCAGATAGAGCCTGACATCTAGACTCCGTCGTAGCTACCCTGCGTAAGAATGCCTGGAAAGAAACAACAGAAGTAAGAGAATCAACCTGTAATGTAGCTATTGCTAGTGTTGAAGTACTAGAGGATGGTGTGGACTCAATCTCCACAACTGGCGTAGGCTCTATAGTAGCTGGAGTAGTGCCGATAGCAGCTGGAGGTGCACTCTGAGTCATAGGCTTTACATGGAATGGATCTAGAATAGAAGGGGCTACTTGTGGTAAGGACATCGGGTTCTCGTCAGCTTTTATCAGGCTGGGATCCATGGTGCGTGTAGCCTCTATATGCTCGTCCCGATAGGGGTCAATAGGAACACCCACTGCACTGTATAAATGATGAATCAAAACAAGAAATGGTAGTGAGGTGTTCGTCCGGATGGCTGCCTTGTGGATCTACTCTGAGATAATTCCGGCCCAATCTATCTCATAACCAGCTAAGATGCTATAACCCACTCCATGGTGATCATATTATGCATGAAAGTGGGTCGGATACGCCAACGGTTAATGGACCATCAAAACTTGGCCCGAAAAGAGAGGTGAGCCTTCACAATAGGATCTGCGTGGTTTGTAACCCACGCCAGCTCAAAGCCCTCCTCACAAATTTGGCTAGCAATCCATTATAGAAGCTATGTCCCGTCCCTGATGTCCTTTCCAATCACCACTCTCCTTATCTTATCAATGCGTCTATCATATTTTGCTGTAGACTGAGGCACTCTGTTAGTGGGCCCAAACTAGATCCGTCGAATGGTCTATTCCAAAATTGGAACTATCCTACCCCAGACGGGCACCATCAGTAACCTCGACTACTCAATTGGCTTATTGTTCTTTGGTAGCCCTCGGCGGCATGTAGCAAGATACACTGCATAAAACTCATAGACTACGAAAGGAAAAATAATTTCCCAGCTACTATATGGTCCATCGTAGCCCATGTGTGTCTATCTCTTCATCCAATCCTGGCACTTTATCCAACCCCGAGTCATTCAGACTAGACTCTTCATGAAATTGCCGCACCGATTTGCTCTGTTCCTTGGGCTCTAATCCCTGGTCATATATCTCCTTCATACCTAGGACACACCATCTTTGGTCAACTAGAGGCTATGACTGGACTTCGTCCTGTTGGGTATATGAGGTAATCTCCGATTCCGACTCTGACCCTGAGTGTGTGGGGGTCATCTATGGTAGGCTACCATTAGACCCATCTCCATTACCCTATTGTTCCTCCTCTTTAGACTGGGAAGAATTGTTCACTTCCATGGCAGTCTGTGTTGCAAGTGCCTGGGTCTGAACTCTACAAGCTTCGGGGTCTATTCTGACCTTGTGAACTTCTAGAGACCCCTCAAATCTCTCTACCTCATAAGATTCATCAATCAACCTCCATTGAAAGGATTGGATTGCTTGTTTGTCCTTTGGAGGCATTATATCTGCAAGACAGCAATACGACCCATGTGAGCATCAAGATGTTTGATCAAATGAGTCACATAACAGAGAATAGGAACCGCAAACACTTAAACATAGAAATAAAACAAAATAGAAGACAAAACTTTCTGATGGAATTACAAGTCTGTAGGTACAAGTATAAATTACGACTCATAGGATGACCTACGAGTCATATACTGGCATCGTAGTAATAAAATTCCTTATAAAAATAAAGTCTAAACTTAGATACGAGGGATAATTATGACATATAGGATGGCCTACAAGTCGTCTGGGATCGTACCCATTTCTAGAAACATTTTTAAGAACTCAGATAAGCTTACGAGACCCTCACTACTAGTCGTAGTCGATATTACGAGTTTTAGGTGGGTCTCGTATGAGAAACATGAAGGAACCACAGGTGACTGGTGCTTACTATGAGGGACCACAATGACTTGTAGGGGAACCTATGAGTCATAGGAGTGCCTCGTAGCTGAAACATAGGGCACCTGTAGTGCCTATCATTTCCCCACACAAAGCACAAGCTAAGCACAGAATTCAAAATACATGGCACATAAGAGCAATACAAAATATTTGGCATATAAGAAATCCCACAATGACATCAGAATGGTAAAATAACCACCATCCTTAAGAATCAAAATCAGTTCCACATTGCGTCAAGCATACCAAAAATAATATACTTTTAAAGCTCACACTTGATATCCACAAGACATTCCATATAGATGCAAGTGACAATAATACCATTTCAATCAAGTTCAATAGGTTAAGGCACATGAAACAAGCCCACACCTCCTAAATTCCAAATCCGCCAACAATTCATAAAATGGTTGGGAAACAATTAAGCATTACATTCCATGAACCAATAATCTTCACATTTATAACAACCCACTCACGAATTCGAACAAGGTTTGAATCACAACAAGACTTTTCGAAGCATAAAAGCCCAAGGTTTCAGGTCTAGATCAAAAATCACCACATGGCATGATTTTATATGGTTAAACTAAGTATGCACTCATCTAAGGAATAAGCTCACCATAAAAGAGTGCTAAATTTAACCACGAGGCTTACCGATTGATCAGAGAATTTAACCAAAGCAAAGAGACTCAAAAACCACGTCGAAACCTTAGAAAATAGTGACTCACCAGAATCCTTGTCGAAAAATGAAGTGGGTAGCTAGGATTTTGAGCGGAAAAGAGAAATACAGAGATGGGTTTGGGGAGAATCGGCGGACTTAGGGTTTAAGAATGAAATTAGAGGTCAAATGTAATTTTAACCCCTTTTATATGAAAACCAGGTCATCAATTAAAAAGCTACTGATCAGGGCAACGAGACTGCAACTATGAATCATAGATTGTCCTACAACTCGTAGGTCCCAAACTCGTAACAGAACAATTGCGAAAATTCAGGTATCATACTTAGGCACTAGGAACCCCACTTACGACTCGTAGGAGAACTTTGGAAATATAAGGTTAGCTTGTAGTGTATGTGCCAACTCTTAATAACCACTGTTTTCCTCTATAAGGCATGACTACAAGTCGCAGTAGAGACTATGACTCGTAGGACTGCTCGTAGAGGTCGCTCCAAGTATCATTTTCTCACATATTCAGTTCTTTTATTTCTACCTACAAACCAAGTCCCATAAACATAACTATCTTCAAAATAATATAATTGCATCGATGTCTTTAAACTTAAGATAAACTCACACCTTATGCCTAAGAATTTTAATAACCAAACATACTTAAAACAGATAAACAATCATAAAAATTGCTTGGGTCTCCTCCCAAGAAGTGCTTGTTTAACGTCGCGGCTAGACTTTGTCATCATCCTTCATCAACAGTCATCGGGGGTCTATACCTCACTCTTGAACACGTCTGGATGTTTCATGGATTAGCGAATATCAAACACGACCTTTGCATCACTGACCCTAGACCAAAGTTGACCTGAATCCATATCCTCTAGGGCTTTGGTCTTCCCAATATGATGGGAACCTCAAAATCAACCTTCAATCCAGAATCACAAAGTCCACGGGAAACATGAATTTATCAACTTTAACAAGCACATCCAGTAAGACAACCTCTGTCTTTTTAATGGTTAGATCTACCATGACAACTTCATTCTTTTTGGGGTAGGAGTGCCAAGGCCAAGCTTTTTGAATAGAGCAAGAGGCATTAAGTTGATGCTTGCTCACAAGTCGCATAATGCACTTGCAAATTCAACATCATTCATAGTGCAAGGAATGGTGAATGCACTGGGGTCCTCTCATTTTTTAGCAAGGCATTTGGTCATAATCGCACTCCATTATTGGAGTTCTTTTGAGAACTCTTGGATCAACGTGCATTTCTTGGCAACCAAATCCTTCATATACTTGGCATACCCGGGCATCTTCTCTAAAGCTTCTAGAAGGGAAATGTTGATTGAGAGTGTCTTCAACATCGAGGGAAAGTGTTTGAGTTTACCCTTCTCTTCCTTTTTCTTAATCCTTTGAGGTAAAAGGGGAGGGGATTTTGGAATTGACTTTAATTTTTCGTCCTCTCTGACCTCTTCTTTTTACATCCTAACAATCTCTGGACCTTCTCTCTCAACCATGACTTCACCACCAAGACACTTCTCATCAACTTCATCCACAATCACCAGCATAGGTGGATCTATGGTTCCTTTAAAACTCGGAGTCATGACCGCCATACAATGCCCTTCATTTATAGGATTTTGAATCATATTGCTTTGTAAGGTGCCCTTTTGGCGTTTGTTCAATTGCGAAGAAACTTGACCAAATTATTGTTCGAGTTACTTAATCATCACTGAGTGAGACTCTATTTTTGGTTAATACTTAAAATATCCACTTTCATTCCCTTTAAAGTCTTATCTTGGTAGTTGGACCTCTTCAACAACTTATCGAACGTTTCTTCGATCCAGGAGTTACTTGACTTGGCATCACGGTTGCGAGATAGTACATAAGGACCATTCCTGTAGCCATCTCTTCTTCCCCAGTCAACATCTAGCACTCTCTCTCTTTCATAATGTCCACCCCAGTTGTCTGTATATGCACCATCATGGTTGAAGTTCCAACCTTGATTCCCGGAACCTTGCCTCCAATAGTCCAAATTGGACCCTTGGGGGTTGTTCCAGAAACTCGCTGCTTGGTTGCTTACGAAACATACATCCTGATCAAAGAATGGATCATCATACATTGGAGTATTTAGAGTTTGATGGGTTACCGCTTGAACACTTGCTTGGTTATACTTTAAAACCAAGTCCATACTTGTGTGAAGTTGAGCAAGTTGCTCCATGATCTCTTCATTTGCCTTTGCTTGCTCATTGTTGGCGTTGACCGCATAAGAACTCTTTATGGCACCATTCTCTTATTGACCCCATGCTCTATTGGTTTTAATCACTTGCTCCATCCTTGCAGCTATCAATGTAAAAGGTTGGTCAAGGAACATGCTTCCCATGATTTTGTCAGCATAAGCTTGACTATTCTCATCAAGTTCCCGATAGAAAACTTCAACCAAGGCATCATCAACAATCTTTTGATTGGGCACCATCATCAAGCATTTAGTAAATCTCTCCTATGTTGTGCTAATAGAGTCACTCGGCAATTCCTCAAAGTTGTTGATTTGATCCTTGAGCTTCAACTTCTTAGATCTTGGGAAGTATCTTTCGAGGAATACTCTCTGAAGCTCAGCCCAACTTGTAATAGTACTCGGAGGAAGCTCAGACAACCACACAACTGCATTGCTAGTTAATGACAGTGGAAATACTTTTTAACCAATGATGTTAAGAGAAAGATTTTATGTCCCCATGACACTCTTGCAAATAAACACCACATTTTGGAGATGACGGTGGGGATCCTTTAAAGATATCCATGTGAATAATCCGTCATTTTGGAGCATTTGGATCAACCCACTCGATCCCATGAACTTAGTATCTATCGGTAAAGGAGGCAGCACTATTGCACCGGTAACACCCATAGCCGTAGGGATCAATCGATACTGATTCCATCCATCAGCGTTTTCATTGAAGTCCCTAAGTTGTGGCCTGTTACCCGTCGGTGGTGGATTCTACTCTCTTCCCATATCCTAATTCATATTCATATCCTCCTCAATCTTGATATCCTTATTCACTTGTGCCATTCTTCTAGCAAGTCGGTAGATCTCCAAATTGATGGGAGCTAAGAGATTTCCTTGACTCCTTGTGTTGGACATATAACCTACCACAGCCTGCAAGTAAAATCAAAAAACAAAAACAAAATTAAAATACAAGAGATTCTAGAAATTAACACTAGAATTGACTAATAGTGAAATAAAGTCAAAACCTAGTCGTATTCCCTGGCAACAGCGCCATAATTTTATGATGATGTTCACGCTCCAATGAGAAAGTGGTCACTATCAGCAATTAACCTAATTGGAGGTTAGGGTGGTATCCACATCGAATAAAGGGCTTGACTATGAGACTTCACTACTAATCATTTGAAGTATTCATAACTACAATCTCTAAATGGGGGTGGAGGGAGTGGGGGGTTTTGTGATTCAAAAGCAAAGTAAAATGAAAACTAAACTATAATGCAAGGAAACACTCAATTTTAGGGACAACTTGAGAATTGTGTTCCCCATGGTTCGTTGAGTCGATTTTCCTAGATAACATAACTACAATTGGAGATTCACATGCAGAATGATAACTTAGGTTTTTTCAGCCCTCTTATGAAGGTAAAGGTTAAATTTCACCATGGCGCTTGGTCAGCCACCATGGCATGCCAACTAACCATTACCCATTATCCCAGTCAACCTCCCCTTGGTCAGGCTTGGTTGATTAGATTAGAACATATCAATCAGATACTGTCATCTATTTCCCTTTTTCTATTCGTCACTACCTTGGTCGAGATCCTGATAGTAAGCGGGGTTTGGTGTTGGCCACCACCAAACAACAATCAAAATGAAGAGAAATAGATAATACATGCAAAAACCCAATCATAGAAATGCAATAAACCTAGGTCATACTAAGTCAACTACCCATGGTTCCCACAACCCCAAGTTCTGGGTGCTTAGCTACTCATAACTAAGGCAAAACCAATAAAAATGCAAATACAAGACATAGATGAGAGTTTTATCAAAAGCAATGAAAAGTATAGACACCATAAGTTGCAAACCCAAAAGCTTGATAGATTGGCAATGAGTACAAAGAAAGATTTGCAATCCCCAAAATGGGTTTTCTAAGAGAAAATGATAAACTAAGCTAAAACCCTAAAGGATTCTTGTGAGAATATCTAAAGGCAAATTCTATGTCCAAAAATTTGGAATCTCATCACAAAACCCTAACTTAATGTATTTATAGTGTTTAAATACAAATCCTAAAAATAACACAAAAAGATAGCTGGTAGCTAGTACATCTCCTAAGTATGACTCATAGGGTAACCTATGAGTCATAGTCAGGGTCTTGTATTAGGTTCTTGGTATCTTGTACTCAATTGGTACGACCCACTGGTACAAGTCATTGCTTGGACTATGACTCATGCGCTCCTCTCATAGTCTAGGGCTTTAGTTTTTGGTCCAACTTATTGTCTCTCTAATTCTTGTTATAAGTCCATCTATACGAGTCATAGTGCAACTTACGACTCGTAGGATGGCCTGGTAGGTTTGACCTTCACTTAACAGATTTTTAAGTTTTTCGTCTTTATTTCTTACTATGACAGAACCCTGCCACTTGTAGCTTTGGCTATGACTCATAGGTGAACTCGTATGTCCTATACTTCAGCAAAATCTGTAATTTTTCTCTAAAATTATGCCAACCTAACTTTTTTGCAAGAACAACACAAAAATACATAAAATCCATAAAAAGTCGCATTAAGGACTCACAAAAATCCCTTATTCTAGGCATCAAATGTGATGTATTTTGATAGCACATAAGTCGCCATAAATGAACAAGTATCCTATCCCAAGGATAGATGACTCGTTTGACCAACTTCAGGGTGCCTATTGTTTCTCAAAGATAGACCTCTGATCTAGTTTCCATCAGTTGAAAGTGAGGGAATGTGACATTCTAAAGACAACCTTTAAGACTAGATATAGCCATTTTGAGTTCTTGGTCATGTCCTTTGGGTTGACGAATGCACCTGCAGCCTTCATGGATTTGATGAATAGAGTATTCAGACAATATCTGGATATGTTTAGGATTGTGTTCGTTGATGATATCTTGGTGTATTTGAGAGATGAAGAGGAGCATGCAAATTACCTCAAAAAATTGTCCTCCAAACCCCTAAGGACCATGAGTTATATTCAAAATTTTTGAAATGTGGATTATGGCTTAGATTTGTGGCTTTCTTAGGCCATATTATCTCTGGTGATGTTATTTGAGTGGATGTTCAAAAGACTGAAGCAGTCAAGGACTATCCCAGACCGACCTCTCCAACTGACATCATCATAATTTTTATGTATCTCAAAATCCGTGAGTGATATTAAAAATCTGACTTCATATTCTTGATCAAGGGGAAAATTGAGTGGGGAACGGGTCTAACCCTGATTTTACAGCAACTGTATCAAAATTTGAAAATCATAAAATGTGATACCCAAAGAGCAGTGCGCGCCCTTGGCGTGACGCGGCCAAGGCGTACCACTATGCTATTTTTTTCCAGTTTTTCATTTTGGTCCAAGACTTTTGGGTCTTCGGCCTAAGTCTTCCCATGCATGAAAGTACCTATACTTAGTCATATTTCACCTTCATATCATATAAGACATTCCCTAATACTCTTTCAAACACTTAGACAAGTATTTCACACAAAATTAAGGGTTCCAAACTCATTCTGGATCTTAAGGATTTCACTCAAGCTTCAAGTCTCCATTCCAATATTCATGAAGGAATTCTCTAAAGCTAAGGTATGTGGGTGTCAACATTTGGGTCCTTTCATCCATGGTGCTTAAGATTCCTTTTAACATAAATCTCATGTTTCTAAGTTAATTTACTTATGGGTCTTACTTAATAAGAATTTGACTATGAACTATGTTGGGGTTTCATAAAAGTGTGACTATTTAAGCATATTTTGAGCAATGAATCTTTGATCTATCTTAAGATTTGATGAAGATTTTTAATGTATTACATGAGGGTACTACCACGTGTTGGTGGATGCTTTTATATTGGATTTATTACATGATCACTCATGAATTTCATGATTTTATACTAGTATTACACACCCACCAAGTGTTTAATAAAATGTTCAATTAATGCTTCTTAAGTTGTTGAAGGCCTAATGCATAGTATATGAGTTAAGTGACTTTATGATGATGAAAGAGATGCTTATATGTGTTGATTTCATGAATGATATCTATAGTATTGGAAGTTGATCAATAGCCTTGTTTGGGGGGGTAGTAGCACCAAACCACCATATTGGGGGTTATATACCTCAATCGCCTTATCCAAAGGGAGGGGGTCTTAGTAGGTATGAACTACCATATTGGGGGGTATTTACCTCAATTACCTCGCTCAAGGGGTGGTAGGCTCGAACAACCATGTTAGGGGGTTTATGCTTCAATCGCCTCGCTTGGGAGGTGGTAGGCTAATGCTACCATATTTGGTGGTATAAACTCAATCGCCTCGCCAAGAAGTTAGTAGCCCTTGGTTATTAATGATGGTCTCTTCCAACACATGTAATATGTTCTTTGTAAGCATGTTTTACTACAAGCATCATTCATGCATTCCATATTGCTATATGCTTATTTATTACCTAAATATGCAATTCACTTATGTAAGCTATCTCTTATTACATTGCATCCTATATACTTAGTACATTGAAACGTACTAATCCATATTCTATGCATACATGATATTACCATGTAGGAACCGAAGCTCCACTTGATCATCCTCCTCCTTTACGTGGCTAGTACGATTACTCTCAAGCAAGTTGGTGATTTTTCAATTTCAGGGACAATGTCTTTGATCTTATGCTATGTACAAAGACTCACTTTCCTTTTATTGTATGCTTTGACTATGAGGGTGAGCCCGGTTGCTTTTCTTGGCCTCTGCTAAGTTTTATGTTTAGTGGTGTTCTTGGACAAGTTATGTAATGATTCTATGAGCTTTCACTCTCTCGACTTGTATATGTTCATGATATGAAAGATGTCCCTTAGCCCTATATTACCCCTTTTTCTATCTATTGTTGTTATCTTATTGCTTCCATGACCAAGGATGTGTAATGATACTTTAAGAGGCTTGATTGGGGTCCCTTTGGGTTCCCTATTCACCATGTCATGTCTAGGCCCTGGGCTTGAGTCATGACAAACTTGGTATCAGAGTATTAGGTTGTTAATGGTCCTCAGTATCCAACATACCACATCGATTAGAGTCTTATTCATGGTTGTATTGTGCACCACAATTATGAATAGGAGGCTATGAAACGTTTTAGGAAATGTTCCTCTTCTTCTTACTCTAAGTCATGCTATAGAAGTTAGGTAAGGTTCCCCCTCTAACGAATATCCTTTGCTATGCTAGATCATGCCTAACACAAGAGGAAGAAGAGCCCCCACACCGAGGAACAACTAACTCATGGAGAGCTCAGGGATGCTCTCACCTTGGTAGCTCAAGTAGTGGCTAATCAAGCCAATCAAGGGGCCCAAGCCCCTAATGTTCCTACTTCGGCAACTCGGATGAGGGAATTTATGAGGATGAACCCACCAGAGTTTAATGGGTCTAAGATGGATGAGGACTCTCAAGAATTTATTGATGAGGTATACAAAGTGTTAGCTATCATAGGTGAGATCGAAAGAGAGGGTGGAGTTAGAGGCTTACCAACTCAAAGGGGTGGCCCAAATTTGGTATACTCAATGAAAGGAGAAGAAGGGGAACAACACTGTGGTTCTACAGGAGGAGTGTAAGTTGGCTTTCCTCAACTGGTTCTTTTCTCTAGAGCTTAGGGAGGCCAAAATGATGTAGTTCATAAAATTTAAGCAAGGGTCCATGATTGTGAGGGAGTATGCCTTCAAGTTGAACTCTAAATATGTTCCACACTTGGTTGCCAACTCAAGTTCTAAAATGAATAAGTTTGTGATGGATGTATCCGATTTGGTGAGTGAATAATGTTATACCGCCATGTTCATTAGTGACATGGATTTGTCCCGCTTGATGACTTATGCCGAGTAATTGGAAGGGAGAAGTTGAGAAAAAGGAGGGGTAATGAGGCTAAGAGGGCCTATTTTGATGGGAGGTTCCGAAGTCCTAAAGGTGGCCAGTTTCATCAAGGCCAAGGATTATCTCATGCTTCTAATGGAAGGTTTACCAACAGTTTGACAAGGACTACCCAAGGGCCCAAGGTGATGGTGGTTGGTGCCCAATGTTATATGTCCAAAGTATGATAAGGGTCATAGTGGCCCCTGCTTGAGGGCTACTAATGCTTGTTATAGTTGTGGGGAAGTAGGGCATAAGGTAATAGATTTTCCATGTAATGCAACAAGGGTAAAGAGGTTCGTTCACAAGGCCAGGGTCCTAATGCGGTTCCTTTGGGGAGAGGAGATTAACAAGGTGGTGCCCCAAGGCACTATTGGTTCTATTTACTCCAAGGGAGACAAGGGTTTGATGAGGTGCCCGATGTCATCACCGGAATGTTTAAAGTCTTTGATTTTGATGTGTATGCATTGATCGACCCAGGTGCCACTCTTTCCTTTGTTACTCCTTTTGTTGCCAAAATATTTCATGTTGAGTCCAAATTGTTGTGTGAGTCTTATGAGGTATCTACTTTCATTGATGCATCTATTGTTGCTAGAAAGGTCTGTAGAAGTTGTTCCATTTACATCTTGCATAAAATATTGTCTTGTGATCTCGTTGAGTTGGATATGGTGGATTTTGATGTCATTCTTGTGATGGATTGGTTGCATGCATATAATGCCTCTATTGATTGTGACTCCCGTAGGGTCAAATTCCTATTCCCAACTAAACCCGTCCTTGAGTGGGAGAGTCATGATGTGGTGGTCAAGGTAGGTTTATCTCTTGCATTAAAACCCAAATGTTGATCCCTAAGGGGTGTCTTTATCATCTTATAAGGGTTAGGGATGTTGAGCCCAAAGTCCTTCCTATAGAGACGGTTCCAGTGGTAAATGAGCTTCTTGATGTCTTTCCTAATGACCTTTCCGATGTTCCTCTTGAAAGGGAAATGGACTTTGGTACAAACCTCCTTCCCGATACTCAACCCATATCTATTCTGTCTTACTGTATGGCCCCGACGGAGTTAATAGAGTTGAAGAAGCAATTAAGGGACTTGTTGGAGAAGGGCTTTATTAGGCCTAGCCAATCACCTTGTGGTTCACCAGTGTTATTTGTGAAGAAAAAGGATGGGTCTCTTAGAATGTGCATTGACTACCGCAACTTAATAGGGTCACCATAAAGAATAAGTATCCTTTACCAAGGATCGATGATTTGTTTGACCAACTTCAAGGGGCTGGTCACCTCTCTAAGATTGATCTTCGTTCCAGGTATCATCAAGTGAAGGTGAGGAGTGTGACATTCCCAAGATGGCCTTCCAGACTAGTGATGGGCATCATGAATTTGTTATTATGTCTTTTGGGTTGACCAATGCACCGGCTATCTTCATAGATCTTAGGAATAGGGTCTTTAAACCCTACCTTGATTTGTTTGTGGTGATTTTCATTGATGATCTCTTAATCTATTCTCATAGTTAGGAGGAGCATATAAAACATTTGAGGGTAGTGTTGCAAAAATTGAGAGAAGAGAAGTTGTATGCCAAATATAAGAAGTGTGAATTTTGGTTGAAAGAGGTTGCTTTCTAGGTCAAGTGGTGTCGGGGGATGGTATTAAGGTGGATCCTAAAAAGAATGATATGATTAGATACTGGCCTAGACCGTTAACCTCATCTGATATTAGGAGTTTCTTAGGCCTATCAGGTTACTATCGAAGATTTGTGAATGGATTCTCTTCTATTGCTTCATCCATGACTAAGTTGACTCAAAAGAATGATAAGTTTGTGTAGACCGATGAGTGTGATAAGAGTTTCTAAACCTTGAAGGATAAGCTTGTGTCCGCTACTATCTTGTCTTTACCAAAAGGGTTACAGGGGTTTGTTGTGTATTGTGATGCATCCCGGGTTTGTTTGGGTTGTGTTTTGATGAATATTGGTAAGTTGATAGCTTATTCTTCTAGACAACTCAAAGTGCATGAAAAGAATCATCCTACTCATGATCTTGAGTTGGCAATCATGGAATTTTCCTTGAAAATTTGGCGTCATTGTTTGTATGGGGGCATATTGATGTTTTTACCAATCATAAGAGTCTCCAATATGTGTTCACTCAAAAAGATCTCAACTTGATGCAAACAAAGTGGTTAGAACTTCTTAAGGATCATGATATGGGTATGCATTATCATCCCGGTAAGACTAATATTGTGGCCAATGCTTTGAGTAGGGCATCTATGTGTAGCCTAGCTCATGGGATGATAAAGGGAAGGAGGTGGCTAGGGAGGTTCATTGGTTAGCTAGATTGGGAGTTAGGTTAGAAGAGGTTTATAATGGTAGTATTATGGTTGTTGATGGTTCAAAATCTTCCTTGGTTGATGAGGTAAAAGCAAAGCAAGATCTTGACCCCTTTTTGTTGGAATTGAAGGCCTTGGTGAGAGAGGGCAAGGTGGAGGTTTTCTCCCAAGGGGGAGGTGGTGCCCTTAGATACCAAGGTAAGTTACGCGTGCCTTGTGTTGATGATTTGAGAAAGAAGATTCTTGATGAGGCTCATAATTCTTCCTATTCCATTCACCCCGTTCTACCAAGATGTATAAAGATTTAAGGGATGTGTTTTGGTAGGGAGGTATGAAGAAAGACATTGCTAAATTTATATTCGGTTCCATAGTTGCCCACAAGTCAAAGCTTAAAACCAAAGGTCGGGTGGCATAACCCAAGATATAGAGATTCCTACTTGGAAATGGGAGGAAATTAACATGTATTTTGTGGTTGGGTTGCCTAAGACTAGAAGGGGTTTTGATTTCATTTGGGTTGTGGTTGATAGGATGATAAAGTCAGCTCATTTCCTACCGATTAAGATACTTCTGGGGCCAAAGACTATGCTAAATTGTACATTCATGAGTTGGTTAGATTGCATGGGGTGCCTTTGTCTATCATATCGGATCATGGTGTTCAACTCTCTTCATAGTTTTGGAGGACCTTCCAAAGAGGTCTTAGTACCAAAGTTAAGCTTAATACGACCTTTAACCCTCAAATGCATAGCAAGCCTAAAGAACTATCAAAACTCTTGAGGATATTCTTAGAGCTTGTATTTTGGAGTTAAAGGTAGTTGGGATTATCATCTTCTATTGATTGAGTTTGCTTATAATAATAGCTATCATTCTAGCATTGGTATGGATTGTACACATGTATGGTAGGCATGTGAGGTCACCGGTTGGGTGGTTTGAAATGGGAGAAATGGCTTTTATTGGGTCAAAATCTGGTCATGGAGGCTATGAAGAAGGTAAGGTTGATTAGGGAGAGGTTTAACACAGCCCAAAGTCATCAAAAGTCCTATACCGACGTGAGGAGAAGGGAGCTTGAATTTAAAGATGGTGATTGGGTCTATTTGAAGCTTTCACCCACGAAGGGTGTGGCTCCTTTTGGTAAAAAGGGTAAATTGAGTCCAAGATTTATAGGTCCTTATAGGGTGTTGAGGAGGATTGGTAAGGTAGCCTATGAGTTGGAGTTGCATAAGGAAATAGACTTGGTTGATCTGGTCATTCATGTATCTATGTTAAGGAAATGTGTAGGTGATCCCAATGTTATTGTTCCATTAGATTTTGTGGGTATTGTTAAAGATAACTTGACTTATGAAGAGGTTCTAATGGAGATCTTAGATAAACAACAAAAGAGGTTAAGAAATAAGGATGTGGCTTCCGTTAAGGACTTTTGGAGGAATCAACTAGTCGAAAGTGCTACATGGGAGGCTAAAGTGGACATGCAAAAGCGATATCCTTATCTTTTCCATTCTACTCAAGCCTAAGGTACTAATTCTAAGTGTTCTATGTGATTTCATGTCTCATGTATCAGCCTTTTATGTTATTGCATGCATTCATGTTTATGTTGACAAGTTCATGGTGATTGACACATATGTTGAGATTCTGTAATGATGTTTAAGTGCATTATTGCATTCTTGTTGGGGCTGATTTCTTCATGATTACTTTTCTTATATATGTTTCTTTGACATTTTTGGACGAAAGTTCCTAAGGGGGAGATAATGAAACGACCCCCAAAAGTGCTCGAAAATGTGTCTCAAAAGTGCCTAGAACGTAATTTATATATATCTCAAAATCCGTGCATGATATTAAAAATTCGACTTCATATTCTTTATCAGGGGAAAAATTAAGTGGCAAATGGGTCTAACGCCAATTTTCGATTACCCGTATCAAAATTTGAAAATCGCAAAATGCAATTTCCAGAGAGCAGCTCGCCTGTGGCACGACGCGACCAGGGCACGCCACTGTTATTTTTTTCCAGTTTTTCATTTCTATCCAATACTTTTGGGTCTTGGGCCTTAGTCTTCCCATGTATAAAAATACCTATACTTAGTCATATTTCACCTTCATATCATACAAAACATTCCCCAATACTCTCTCAAACACTTAGACAAATATTTCATCCAATATTCACGGTTCCAAACTCATGTTGAATCCTGAGGATTTCACTCAAGCTTCAAGTTACATTCCAATCTTCATCAAGGAATTCTCCAAAGCTAAGGTATGTGGGTTTCAACTATTTCATCCATGATGCCCAAGCTTCCTTTTTACATAAATCTCATGTTTCTAAGTTGATTTACTTATGGGTATTACTTAATATGGATTTGACTTTGACTATGTTGGGGTTTCATAAAGTGTGATTGTTTAAGTATGTTTTGCATTATGAATCTTTGATCTATATTGAGACATTATGAAGGGTTTTCATGTATATTGCATGAGGGTACTACCAAGTGTTGGTGGGTGGTTTTACATTGGATTTTCTTGCATGGTTTTATACTAGCATTATACACTCGCTAAGTGTTTGATAAAATACCCTTTAATGCTTCTTGAGTTGTTGAAGGCCTAATGCATGGTATATGAGTTAAGTGACTTTATGATGATGAAAGAGATGTGTATGTGTGTTGATTTCATGAATGGTATCTATAGTATTAGAAGTTGATCAATAACCTCGTTTGGGTGTTAGTAGGCCCAACTACCATATTAGGGGGTATATACCTCAATTACCTTGTTTGAAGGGATGGGGTAGTAAGCCCTAACTACCATATTGAGGGGTATATACCTTAATCGCCTCACTCGGGGGGTGGTAGGCCCGCACAACCATGTTGGGGAGTTTATACCTCAATCGCCTCGCTCGGGGGGTGGGAGCTCGTGCTACCATATTGGGGGGTATATACCTCAATCGCTCGCCAAGGAGGAGGTAGTCCTTGGTTACTAATGATGGTTAGATAGTCTCTTCCTAAATATGTAATATGTTCTTTGTAAGCATGTTTTACTACAAACATCATTTATACATGCCATATTATTGTATGCTCATTTATTACCTAAATATGCATTTTGATTATGTAGCATATCTCTTGTTGCATTGTATCCTGCATACTTAGTACATTCAAATGTACTAATGCATACTCTATGCCTACATGATGTTACCATGTAGGAACTGGAGCTCCACTTGATTGTCCTCCTCCTCCACCTGGC
The DNA here is from genome assembly GCA_025774065.1 of Solanum ossicruentum. Classification (NCBI taxonomy): domain Eukaryota; kingdom Viridiplantae; phylum Streptophyta; class Magnoliopsida; order Solanales; family Solanaceae; genus Solanum; species Solanum ossicruentum. The sequence goes on from JAOTQR010122733.1 coordinate 19,046, forward strand.
TAGTACGATAACTCTCAAGCAAGTTGGTGAGTCCTCAATTTCCAGGATAATGTCTTTGATCTTATGCTATGTATAAAGACTCTCTTTCCTTTTATTGTATACTTTGACTATGAGGGTGAGCCTTATTGCTTGTCTTGGCCCCTGTTAAGTTCTATGTTTCGAGGTGTTGTTGGATAAGTTATGTAATGATGCTATGAGCTTTGACTCTCTTGACTCTTTGATGTTTATGATATGAAAGATGTCCCTTAGTCCCGTATTACCCCTTTTTCTATCTGTTGTTATTTTATTGCTTCCGCGATTAAGGATGTGTAATGATATGTTAAGAGGCTTGATTGGGGTCCATTTCAGGCACTAGGCTTGGGTCATGACATTTGTTGACGGATTTTCTTCCTTATCTGCACCATTGACAAAATTGACTAAGAAAAAGGTCAAGTTTCAATGGTCTGACGAGTGTGAGAAAAGATTCCAAGAATTAAAGACTAGACTAAATACTACAACAGTCCTAACCTTGCCCGATGGGGTAGAAGATTTCGTAATTTATTGTGATGCTTCGAGAGTTGGATTGGGATGTGTGTTGATGAAGAGGGGAAGGTGATCATCTATGCTTCTAAGAAGCTTAAGATTCAAGAGAGGAACTATCCAACCCATGATCTTACATTGGCAGCTATGGTGTTTGCACTTAAAATCTGGCGCCACTACTTGTATGGAGTGCATGTGGATGTGTTCACTGACCACAGGAGCTTGCAGTATGTCTTCAGCCAGAAAAAGCTCAACCTGTGACAGAGGAGATGGTTAGAGTTGCTCAACGATTATGACATGAGCATTCTCTTCCATCAAGGTAAAGCTAACATTGTGGTTAATGCTCTTAGCAGGGTGTCAATAGGTAGCACAGCCCATATTAAGGAAGGGAAGAAGGAGCTAGCTAAGAAAGTGCATCGATTGGCCTGATTGGGAGTTCAACTTGAGGAGAACGATGAAGGAGAAGTAAATGTTCAAAACGAGTCTGCCTCATCTTTGGTGGTAGAGGTGAAAGAAAAACAAGACCAAGATCCTGTCGTACTCCAATTGAAGGAGGTTGTCCACAAACAAAAAGTGATGGTCTTCTCTAAAGGGGAAGATGGGGTGTTGAGGTACCAGACTAGATGGTGCATTCTAGATTTTGATGGTATTCGAGATAGGATCTTGGTTGAAGCCCATAACGCTAGGTATTCAATTCATCCAGGCTCTACCAAAATGTACCACGAGTTAAGAGAAGTTTATTGGTGGAGGGGAATAAAGCATGATATTGCTGAATTTGTTTCTAAGCGCCAAACTGTCAGAAAGTGAAAGCTGACTGCTAAAGGCCATGTGAATCAGCTCAGAACTTTGAGATTCTAGAATAGACATGCGAGATGATCAATATGGACTTCATTATTAGTTTGCCAAAGTCTCGAAAGCAACATCATTTGATATGGGTGACTGTGGATAGGATGACTAAATTGGCTCACTTCTTAGTAGTCAATATAACTAACACTGCGGAGGAGTACGCCAAGATGTACATCCAAGAGATTGTAAGGCTACATGGGGTTCCCTTATCCATCATTTCAGACAGAGTAGCTCAATTCACCTCCCAATTTTGGAGATCATTCCAGAAAGGATCGGGTACAAAAGTGAATTTGAGCACAGCTTTCCATCCACAGACAGATGGCCAGGCAGAGCATACAATCCGGACGATAAAAGATATATTGAGAGCCTGCTTCCTTGATTTCAAGGGAAATTAGGATGATCGGCTATCATTGATTGAGTTTGCAGATAACAATAGTTACTGTGCAAGCATTCAGATGGATCCCTATAAGGCTTTATATGGGAGGAGATGTAGATCACCAATTGGGTGGTTCGAGGTTGGAGAAGTGGAATTGATAGGGCCTAACCTTGTCCATCAAGCAATAGAGAAGGTTAATATCATTAGAAAAAGATTTAAGACTGCACAAAGTCACTAGCAATCCTGCGTCGATATGAGGAGGAGAGATTTGGAGTTCGAGGTGAATGATTGAGTATATTTGAAAGTGTCACCTATGAAAGGTGTCATGAGATTTGGAAGAAGGGTAAATTGCGTCCATGCTATATTGGACCTATCGGATTATGAAAAGGATTGGGAAGGTCGCCTATGAATTAGAGTTGCCTTCCAAGTTAGATGGTATTCATCTGGTGTTCCACGCGTCGATGTTGAGAAAATTCTTAGGAGATCCTAACTTGGTGATCCCTGTGGAGAGCATCAGAGTGAATGATAGTTTGACCTACAAAGAAATCTCGATCCAAATCCTTGATTGTAAGATTTGCAAATTGAGAACCAAAGAGATAGCCTCAGTCAAAGTCCTATGGAGGAATCAATTCGTTGAGGAAGTCACATGAGAAGCTGAGGAAGAGATGAAAGCAAAATATCCGCACGTATTCGTGCCAATGGGTGAGAATGTTGAAGGTAAATTTCCTTACCCCTGAGCAAATTGATTGCCGTTTCTTGTTGATTGTTTATTCTTGAGTCTAAATAGTGATTTTTGATAGTGACAAGGAGCCAAAAGATTGATTGATAGATGCGGGCGTGAGAGGAGTTTTGAGTCTATTCGTACCTTGGTATCTACCCTTACACATCATTTGAGGACAAATGATCCTAATAGGGAGATAGTGTGACGCTCAGTGAAATTATCAAAATACCCCTAGAATGGAATCATGCGCATAACATGTCTTCTCAAGCTTGGTGAGACTAGATTTGCAATCATCACGAAAACTTGGGTGGGGAAGTGATCTTGACCTGATTTTAGAGCAATCAGATTGAAAAATAATTTTTTGATGCAAAAATTGAGATAGTGAGGGTGTACATTAGGGAAACAACATGGACCTGTCATGGACCCATACTTATTTTTTTCAATTTTTCAATGGGATTGAATTTTCAAAATTATAGAAGTGCGCGATAGGACCTGTTCACCAAAGTTCACAATTTCAAATCTTTTGAGAGGCACTCTAGACTTTTCACAACCCCTCCTAAACTCAAAGCACGATCAGTTTAGGTCATTTTTATGAGTAAATAGGGTCTAAAGTCTCATTCTAAGTCCTTTTTCACAACACTTGAAACTTAGGGATTGCGAGAGAAGAAAAAAGAACGTGAGATTGGAGATTCGAGGAGAGTTCTTGATGGGTGATTGAAGAGCTTCATTCCAAGTATGTAAGGCTAAACTAACAGAATGAGATTGTTCTCTCATGTGCCTGATAGACAGTCTTAGAGGAGATTTGTAGGTTCTCTAGTCTACATGCATGAATCTTGATTATTTTCTTGAAAAATTATATTTCTTACATGTATTTTCATATGTTGGTGATCATCATAAACTTGCTTTCTTGAATTGAATATTCTCATGAGATATTGCATAAAACATATGTTTTAACTTTTAAAAACATACATCAAAGAAGATTAGGATTGAGTCTAGAGCCTTGATTGAGAGAGTCGAATGTGATTGTGATGTGAGAATGATTAGGAGTTGATAGAACTTGATATTCCCTTGAGTCCCCATAAATGAACTCTAACAATTTTTCTATTTGATTGTTCCCTAATGATTGTTCTAAGCTTTGATATATTGATTGAGATGTTGATTAATGAGATGATTAGAGTCTCTACGAGACTCCATGAGGCTGACGGAGTTGATTAGATTGAGATAGTTTGATTGGATGTATTATTTTATGAGCATTGAGTCATGGGAGGAGTATCGAGCACCAAAGGAGTAAGAGTTAAACCAACTCGCACTCATCAAATGCTCAAAAGAGTAAGAGTTAAACAAACTCACACTCGACAAACTACCTAGTCGAGCGTAGATGAGGATTAGGACCACCACAACATGTTGTGTTCAGGTCCCTTATGATAAGAAGTCCCTGAAATCAATAGAGGACATATAGATCTGTTGTCTCCATTTGTACTTCTCCTTATGGTTTTGATTCGTTCTCTACCTGACAAGTATAGAAAGACCATGACAACATCAGCGTGATTGTTGTACAATCACTATCTCATAAGTTATTGATGTCAAACAAGAGTAACTCCCAAAAAGTTCCAACCGTGAGTGCTCTGAGTCAAGATGAGATGAGATGAGATAAGCTGAGTTGAGATGAGCTCTTTTGAGATGAGTCTAATTTGATTAATGAGTTGATTGGTTGATGGGTCACATGTCTACTCTTCATTCTTGCTTTACATAGACATTTGACATATTGATTGAATTCTATATTGAGTTGATTTTTATTTCTATATTGTTCTACCTGTTTCAATTTCACTCAACTATTTTATATACCAATACATTCCAAGTAATGATGTCCCCTTTTTGGACAACATCATTTTCGGATGTAGATACACATGATAGAGGTCATGAGCAGGCGCATTATTGAGGATCTTTAGACATTCAGCGGATTGGTGAGCCTCCCCTACTTCGGAGGATTCATTACCTATTTTCATCATGCTTTAGAGTTATAATCACTTAGCTTTTATTTTTGATTATG
>JAOTQR010122752.1:7801-23554 GCA_025774065.1 Solanum ossicruentum
AAAATTAACAAAAAAAAATTAATTTTAATTTTAAAAATAGAAACTTAAAGATAAAATACCCCCCCCCCCCCCCCCCCCCCCCTCAAAAAAAAGCAAAACATGTACCATCCAATCAAGCTAATTAATGCACCACAATTTGAGTACAAATCTGAATGAAAAAATGGAAAATATAAAATGAAAACCCAAAAAAGTTACTAAATGTACATTGCTGAGTTTATTAAAGAAACAAAAAAAAAAAAAAACTTGTGTCATCCAATCAAAGGTAATTAATGTATCACATTTTACTAATGAAAGAAGAAAGAAAATAATTAAAAAAAAAACTCAAAAAGCTAAGATGTAACTAATGCAACCTTGTACCATATATTCTAAAGAAAAAAAAATAGGGCAAACCGTGTAAAGTGAAAAAGAGGTATTAAATGCATTGATAGTTGCAATAAATTGTGGTGTGACTATAATAATTATTTCTTTTTTGGGAATTAACAATAACTAGTTCAAGAGAACACACAAATGCCGGCCAATTTGGAAAAAAAAAATTGAATTGTACCAATTTTATGCTTGTTCATTAAATGCATGTACAAATTTGGCATATGTTTTCACTTTCCTTCATTGTCTTTGTTCTTTTACACAATATGTAAAAACCAACTACCAATGTAATCAAAATAGCACATCTATGAAGGTTTTCCCTTCATTTATTAGATAAGAGTTTGGTTTTAGCAGAAAGAAAACTTAAAGCAAGAAAAGAATATACATTGAGTTCTTTAATCCAATTTGATTATGAATCGTGTGTACATTTTGATCCAACATGATGGAAAGTGGGATGCAACAGGTATGTTGTTTCTTGTTAATGAAAAAAGAGGCTATCTTTAGCATACATTGCAATGTATGCCTGATTCTTAATGAATATAATAGTTGGTTCTTCTTGTTATGTTTAAATGAAATATATTTTTTGATTTTGAGTTAGGTGAAAACATGTTTCTGTCATGGTAACCGCTATTTTTGTATTTGTTGTGTATGAATAATGTGGACATATGTGCAACACAGGTTCATATGTTGACTACAAAATCAAAGGAATTATATTTGATCCAAGAAGAGGATTCAAATGATTGGTTGAGACAATTGCATCGCAAATAGGTGTGGATACAAAGATTACTAAAATCTTGCTCCAATATAAGGTTAACAATAAATCCCCTCCAATATTCATCCATAACAATAGGGGCATGCAAGTTTATTTGGATTTAAAAAAAAAGAAATATAGATTTTTTCTCGAAGTATCTTTTGTGTATAACGTGTGTTGGTAGATGTATGAAAACAATTTCATATGATGGGGGTGAAGAAGCTTCGAGACAATCATATACAATGAGATATACGATGTGCTTGAATATGATTAAACCCATTATGACTGAGGATGAAGATGATGGAATTATACTCAACAATGAAAATGACGAAATTCAAGACAATCAAATTTACAAAACAAAAAAGATTCTAGTAGACGTGATGGGACGTTATGCATTTTTGAGAGGGTTTGAATACACCGTTGTAAGGTCACGTCATGAAAGGTATGGAAAGTAATATTTTTTTGTTAATTTTTGTATATTGTTGTTGGATTAATTATGGTTATAGAATTGAGTATTGTGTTGATTTGTGTGAAAAATAAACTGTTGATGCTGTTCAGGGGTTTGAATTAGCAGTAGTCGATAAAATTGGTTGTGTTGGTCATATATATTTGTAAACGATGAGGATTGGATTTTGCACTATGTTTTGGTATAAAGTATGGTAAATAAAAATAGTTGGATAAAAATGGAATATGAAATATGTTAGCGTTAAAATTTTTTCAATTACAACTTGACGTGCCCAACAAATGGCTGCACGTGGTTATTTTAGTCTTCGTTTTTGAGCAATTCGGCGTTGTTCAAAATTAGAAAGTTTTATGACACACACACGTGCCCCATGAAAGGTCGACTAATGTCAAAACGTCAATGTAAAAGTGGGTGCTTGGTGAAATGTAATTACACAAGTGCAGTGATCCCAAAATAAATTACACACCAGCTGAGATTAGAATGCACATGAAGAGAGAGCATGGAATAACATTAAGTTATATGCAAGCTTGGAGAGAAAGGAAAAGGGCATTTAGTGTATTGCAAGGGGACTCAGCTTTATTATACGGAAAATACCAATATATTTATATATGTTGGAAAAAACATATCCAGGAATTATAGTCTATTTGAAGAAGATGGATGGTGGACTTTTTTTTTTATGCCTTCGTTGCGCTAGATGTGTGCATTAGGGGATGAGAATATTGTCGACCAATAATGGTTGTTGCACACCCATTAGGTCAACATTCGAAGGTACAATGTTGATTGCTAGCACATTGGATCCTGCAGGTCAGTTTTGTAGTACATTCCACTATTTTGATAAAATTTTCAATTTGTGTAATTCTAAATTAAAAAAACAGTTGGCTGACTTGGTTTAATTGTAGTTCATATATTACTTCTTGCATAGTATGGTGGACTTGGAAAATAAAAAGTCTTGGAATTGGTTCTTTCAATGTTTCAAGCTGGCATTTGGTGATAGACAGGATATGTGCTTTGTTTCAGATAGGAAAAAAAATATTTGGAATGCGATCAGATCTGTCTATCCAGAGTTCCGACACTACGCTTGCATATATCATCTGTGGATAAATGTGCTGAAAAGAATGCACAATAATACAGAGGATGTGAAGAGGTTGTTATTTAAGTTGGCAAAGGCATACACCATTGACGCGTTTGATTGACTGATGAGCCAATTGAAGGAAATAAGTCCAACATGTCACAACTATCTGGTAGATGCTGATTTTGAGAAGTGGTCCCATGCACACTCAACTGTAAAAAGGACATGGACCCTGACCTGTAATATTGTAGAGTCAATCAACAATGTAATTTTTCCCGATTGAAAACTACCTGTGGTACCTATGTTGGAGTACACGAGGAAAATTATTGAAACATGGAATGAGAAATACAACCATGAAGGAAGGGAGACTACAACAACTTTGACAAAGAAATACAAGCGTATGTTGGTGGAAAGTGAAAATGCATCCCATAGAATAATAGTATGTTTTTTATTTTGGAGAAAGATGTTGATTTTTTTTTTTGGTTTTACAGGTGAAGGCATCGATGGAGTATCTTCACACTATTATAGGTGGTGCAAGGAGTTTTATTATTTGTTTAAACAGAAGGGGGTGCTCTTGCGGGAGGTCTCAACATGATGAGATCCCCTGTGCACATGCAATAGCTGCTACTGGGCATAGAAACAAGTATGGTGAGGATTATTGTTCAGCTTACTACAGCAACAAAAGATTCAAAGATGCATATGTAATACCCATAAAACCATTGCCTTGCTAAAGCAGTTGGATTATTCCAGAAGATATGTTGAGTGAAAATATGTTGCCACCAGATGTGAGGAAAGGCCCAAGGAGACCATCAAATTATGATCGAAAAAGGGCTTTACAGAAGTAAAATTCAAAAGAAGTGATAATCATAGAAATACGACTTTTATAATGCTTTAAACAAAGGATTTTTCCAAGTTCTCAAGCAAACGTGTTATTTTGATGTTTGTTTTTGCTGCTTTTCAGGAAAAAATTGTTAAGGCATGGAAAAAGGGGCAAACTTATAAAAGAGGGGATGAAAAAAAGCAAAATGGGGAATCAAGTGTGGGCACACGGAGGCCGACACGATTCGTGCACTATGGCACGGTCTGTGAGGCTCGTCGTGGCCTCACACTTGATGGTGTGGCAGCACAAAATGACAAAGGAAGGCCACACAGTGTGGCAGATGGACCGTTAAGAGTGACATGGGCCATACAACCAACCGTCAAAGTGACGTGAAGGTATTGCCATTGAAAGTTGAAAGATTTTAGTCAAGTGGGATGAGAAGACACGTATTACGAATCATTGGAAGTATCACGGACCGTCCCAAGTCCCGTCTAAGTGATGTGAGGGGGGTACCATTGAAGAACAAGTAGAAAATGTTGAAGTGGAGCCGGACAGAGGGTTACACGGATCATGTGACCAGTCACTGTCCATGACATTGAGGCGTGTGGAAGTCTTGAGTGGGAGAATTGACCAAGGCATACCAGACGGTCCGTTTCATAGACCATTCAAAGTCACATGGCCTATTCAATGGCATGTGGAGCAGCAGTTCACCCATGAATCAAGGGTCGACCAAGACGAACCATTACACGGTTCGTCCAACGTGTCACGGTCCGTGAAGTGACTCGTGTCCATGCCGATGGATTTTTCCTATTTTAAGTAGGATTAAGTTTTCTTTATATATAAATAGTTATTTTATTTAGTTGGGAGTTAGTCCAGGACGGCTAGAACTAGAAAACATTGAAAAATATTATTTTCTTAGGGATTTCCCAAGATGTTGGGATTTTGCTTATTGAATTCGAACTTGTAGCTTGTGGCTTCGTCGATTCTTCAATAGTAAGTCTTTCTATTATGAATTCCTTGTATCATTGCGAGCTTTATTCATTGAATATGTTAGGCTAAACCCACAACTGGGGTTGTGGAAACCATTACAAATCAATAAGATAGGCGAATAGGGGGTATGTATCGGGATTGATTAGCATATATATCGTAGTAACCTTCATTTTATTTCTTCCTTGGCGAGTCGACACATTAGGGTAATCTTTATTCTTTTCATGCCCGAAAGGGATATTTTGATTAAGCAAAGATTTCTATGATGGAAATTCGAGGTTTCTAGCCTAGTCTAAGTACTTGAGACCGAAAGGTGAGAGTATTTCGGGATGAACAACAAGGATTAGTACGTAAACATTCTGAGATCAAAAGGTGATCAATGATATACATTTAAGAGGGACCGAGAGGTGAATTAAATGTTACATAACTTGTCAGATCTTATATACATAATCATGAACGAGTTTACCACTAGATTCGGCTATCGCATTAGATGTCATGGGGAACACAATCCTAGCCTCACATAAATTGATAGAAATCTAGTCATTCTTTCACTCATTTATTGTTTTCTTTAGTTAATTAGTTTTGGAAACCAAACCCTCCATATTTACTTTATGCATTTTTGTTTCGGGAATAGATAATACATTTGAAAACCGGTGCTAATAGATATATTCTCACACATTCTATGTGGGATCGAACTAACTCTGGTTGAGTCCTATATTTGATCAATGACCTCTTTACTATTTCATTTGGAGTGTAAATTTGGGCGTATCAAATTTTGGCGTTGTCGGGGAATACGGTGAAGTAATAGTCTATTAGTTTCTATTTTCAGTTTGTGATACTAGTCCCTAATTTTACTTTTGTTTCTTGGTAGAGAGCCAGCATTCCATACCAAACACCCATAGCAAGGGTGAAGCATTTGTTCCCTACGACCCCGAGCTTACTAAGTCAATCTGCAGAATGGATGCCCAAGAACGCGAAGCAGCTAGACAGAGAGAATTAGCGGTAAACCCTGCAGGTGGGGGTAACGAAGGTCTAGGTGATGATAAAAAGGCTGGCAATGAGGTACCACCGATAGCACCACTTAAACAGATGCTGCTGCCCGGTGTGAGACCCCAAGTGCCTCAGTCACCCCACGATATCAATGATGATGATGAGGGTACTGGGACCACTGGGGTGATTGTACTTCCCCCACTTCCCGCGGGTGTTAAGTTCAACATCGCTAGCACTATGCTGCAGATGCTACAGTTGCAGGGTTGTCCAGCGAAGCAGCAACTGAGGATGCAAATCAGCACATCCTCAACTTTTTATCAACATAACAATCATCTGATATTTCTGGGGTCAATCAGCAAGCAATAAGGTTGTGGTTATTCCCATTGTCTCTTTCTGGTACGGCAACTAAGTGGCTGAATGAGCTTCCATATGACTCCATCCGCACTTGGGGAGAGTTAAAGGACGCATTCTTGGAGAGATTTTTCCTTGCATCAAAACAACTCAAAATCACAGATGACATTAACTCTCACAAGAAACTGCCGACGGAAGCACTACATGAGACTTGGGAGAGATTCAGGCAGAAGCTTAAGCAGTTTCCCGATCATCTCCTCACAAATGAGCATTTGAAGAAAGTCTTCTACGGGTCATGAAATTTTGTGACGAAGCCAATTGTTGATGCTGCTTGTAGGGGGTCATACATGTCTAGGATTTTTCCGGACACCGTGGTGATCGTAGACCAGGTAGCCAAGAACAACAGAGCATGGTACACTAGAGATGGAGACGGTTCGAGGCTTATCTTTGAAATGACAGAGGAGCAGCGATGAAAGGAGGAGGAACGGGATCAAGACATGGCACACATGAAGACCCAACTGGACTTACTGGCAATGCATTTCTTAGGAGGAGCATAAAAGGTAAAAGTTGTAGACACAATACCTAGGCACGATGATCAAGGCTACAACTTCGACGAAGAGGCAAACTTCTTAGGCAGCCAGGTGGGTTACTGGCCATACAACGCTAGTAATCAAGGTAGGAAATATGGTCGTGATCAAAACTATCAAGGAAAGTAGCAGAACAGAGATGGGTATAGGAACTGTAAGCATCAGAATGATAGTGGCGGAAACTCAAAGTTAGAAGCAATGATGGCAAAGGTGCTTGGTGAGGTTGAGTCCACAGAGGTAGGGATGCGAGATATAAAAGGGGAGATGTCTAATGTTTGACAGTTGATCAACTCACATTCCACCTTATTCAAGCAATTAGAGCAGCAGATGGGTCAATTGTCAGTAGCCATAAAACAGAGAAAAGCTGGGTCACTGCAGAGCGATAATATTCAAAACCCGAAGAATGATGGTCATTGCATGGTAGTAACCATGAGGAATGGTAAGGTACTCTCTGAACCTGTTGTGCCCATTAATGCAGGTTTGGAGGAAGCTAAAAGCAAGATGCCTAATCCCGTGCAGGAGCATGTTAATGACTTGAAGCGAAAGTAACACCAGCAGTGCCACAAGTCAATAAAGAGTCTGAGTGACACCAATAGTGACTCAACCTCTGCCAGCCATTCCTAAGCCATCACCACCATTCCTATAGAGGTTGCAGAAGAAGGTTTAAAATCGCAAGTTTCAGAAGTTCATTGTCCATGCTAAAAGAGATTTCAATGAACATTCCTTTAGTGGAGGCACTTGAACAGATGCCGAGCTATGCTAAGTTTATGAAAGACTTAGTGACTAAGAAGAGGACGACCACAATCAAGCCGACAAATGATCTCCACTTGTAGTGCTATCGCCACAAGATCTCTGGTAGACAAGAAGGAAGATACCGGAGCTTTCACTATCTCGTGTACCATTGGAGCATTTGATTTTGCACAAGATCTCTGTGATATGGGTGGGGTGCTAGCATCACTTGATGCCGCTTGCAGTTTATAGGCAACTAGGCTTAGAAGCCACCACACCCAATATAATGAGGCTACTAATGGCAGATAGATTGATAAAGCGGCCTGTGGGGATTCTATGTAATGTTCTGGTTCATGTGGATCGGTTCATTTTTTCAACAGATTTTGTTATTTTGGGCTATCAAGTGGACTTTGAGGTTCCCATCATCCTTGGGAGACCATATTTGCCCACTGGAAGGGCGTTAGTTGACGTGGAGCAAGGAGAACTGACTTTCAGACTCAACACAGAAGATGTGAAGTTCAACGTGTGTGCTGCAATACAGAGACCTAAAGAGGTGGCAATGATGTCCATCCTTTATGTTGAAAGAGGATTATCTGTTCGAGATCCCACTTGAGGAAATGATGAGTTTAGACATACTAGCAGCGATGTTGATGAACTTCCCAGATGATGGTATTAGTGCCTATGCCGACATCGTGAATGCGCTGCAAGGTGGGAGAACCAGGCCATTTGTCCCCAGAAAGTTAGACTTAGATCTGCAAAACAGGTCTACACCGCCCTCTAAATCATCCATCGAGGAGTCACCAGCTGTGGAGATCAAGGAGCTATCCCAACACCTCAGGTATGTATTTTAGGAACTGACAACACTTTTCCTGTGATTGTAGATGCAGATGTTCTTGAAACTTAGGTGGAGGCATTGTTGGGGGTCCTCCAAAAGTTCAAGAAAGTTATTAGTTGGACCATTGCAGATATCATAGGGATTCCTCCGGGGATATGCCGCACAAGATAAAATTGGAGGACAACTATGTGCCCAGCATTGAGCATCAGCGCAGGCTAAACCCACCTATGCAAGAGGTGGTGAAAAAGGAGATCATCAAGTGGCTGGATGCTGGGGTGATAAACCCCATTTCTGATAGCAAGTGGGTCAGTCCAGTGCAGTATGTCTCGAAAAAGGGGGGCATGACCGAGGCTGCCAACGACAAAAATGAGTTAGTGCCGTCGAGACCCATGACTGGACAACGAGTGTGCATGGACTACTGAAAGCTGAAGAAAAGAACGTTGAAGGACCATTTGCCCATGCTCTTCATGGACTAGATGTTAGACAGGTTAGCAGGTAGAGGGTGATACAGCTTCTTGGACGGTACTCGGGCTACAATCAGATATCCATAGCCCCAAAGGATCAGGAGAAGACTACCTTTACTCGCCCATATGGAACGTTTGCTTTTAAAAGAATGCCCTTCGGGTTGTGCAATGCCCCAGCCACCTTCTAGTGTTGTATGATGTCAATCTTTTTTGACATGGTTGAAGACACCCTCGAAGTATTTATGGATGACTTCTCTATAGTGGGTGATTCCTTCGATACATGTCTGTTGAATCTTAGCAGGGCACTATAGCGTTGTGAGGAGGTTGGTGCTAAATTGGGAGAAGTGCCACTTCATGGTCAAAGGGGGGGATAGTTCTTAGCCATAAGATTTCTGTCACCAAAACGCTATATCAGAAAATGAGGTGAAAGAGAAAATTTGTTACCAATTTACCATTTAAAATAATTAACAAATCCATAAGACCAAAAAAAGTCACACAAGTAATATACCAAAAAAGGTTGTTCCATGTGCAAAGACATAATTGTCTACATAATAACAGAAAATATCTAATTCTTCCTATGAGGAACTAACTTAGCCGCATCGGTACTGTCACTAACTGGAATGTATTCATATATAACTTTTGGTGGCCCCATGCGACTAACAACCTTCCCAGTAGCTTTCGATTCGCTGACTGCCCCCTCATCTATTTTTTGTGTTTCATATTGTCAAAACAATTCATCGTACCTCAATCTAAAAAGATATGGCTCTATAAAACACGATGAAATTTCTAATTCACCTTGTGAATAGTATTCAGCGAAGGCACACGTGTATAACCCGCAGTGACTGAAAAATAAAGGAGATATTAGAAGAAGGAAAATTGCAAGACTACGGACTTTTAGTCTCTAAATTACAGAACTAGACAGTCACAAAAACTTAAAACAAGACAATTACCATTAAAAATAAACCAACATAGGAAACAACAGTAGGTACTAGATTTTGACCAAGACATTACCAAATATGACAACAGTGCAACTAGCAAAACTGAGGAAACTTAACCAAAAAACAAAAAAAAACCAACAAAGTCAGCATGCCAGTAGAATGTAGAATAGTTGGGAAAAAGTGGTTGTAAAACTCCTAAAGCAGCAGTTAAAAATAATATGCTAAATCTTTTACAAAGTTAAAAAAAGAAAACTTACTTTGATTCCTCATATTGTTGTGGAGTATTAGATGAAATACATAAGCGGATCCCTGAGAGCATGACCAGTACACTCCATCTTGTTGTTCCAGTCAATATCATCGCATTTGCCATAGAAGCCAGTGCAAATCAAATAAAGCGGGATAATTTCTGCAAGTTTTCTCCTAACATTATTGGCTGTGACAAAGTGCTTTGATCCAACCACACATAGGAAGTCAAAAACATAGATGCAAAAGTCTTTTAAGGAAATGACAGCCAATATTCAATGGCATAGATCAGGTATACAGATGGGGATGCAAATATGGCCAACTAAATCCCATGATCTATTGGAATGTATCTTATAACCCTGAATGTACTGCACAGCCTCATGAGCTGCAGTAATTACTCGCTTATCCTTGTTGTTCTTCGGCTAGTGATAGTGTATTTATTCAACCCATCGGATGAAGAAAGAGTCCATAAATGTGACTCTTGTATCATTCCCAGGACCATACTTCATTTTTTTGCGTAGATAGTACATGATAATGTCAACATGCTGCATTTTCATATTTTCAGATTTTAAGATAATAAAAGCTATAATATTAAAAAAAAAACATAGGTGAAAAGAACATAATATTATATTTTTGGGGTATATTACCGAGTCTCCCCGTGGTCATCCAATCATGATCAAGTCATAAAATTAATTCATAAATTCTACGATGTCAACCCCAAAGTCAAAGAAGGGATTTATCTTGTTAGAAGCAAGAGTGAACACACTTTGTTTCCTTGAAAAAAAAATTAGGCCGAACTAATAAACTAATTTTAAAATGAATAATAAGACATCACCAAATTTAAAAGATAAATACTTGCCATGTCTCTTTGACAGCTTCGGCTTGAACCGCATTTGAAATGAATAATGAGATCCTAATCCACTTAAAAATTATTTTATTCTTCAAACAGATGCTTCATTCGGAATATGACAGGAGCATTACCTAAAAATCCTACCGTATCATTGATGTTCGTGTATGGGTCTTGTGTATTCTTCCCTTGTTTTACCTATCTTGGAACTTGCATTGGTGTGACATAAGGGATCTGGTTGTCTATTGCAACAAGTTAAGAATCGGTGAACTCCGGAAAGTCATAATCATCAACCATAGGGGTCTTGGGAGTATCAACTCTGGCTTCCCCTAAAAATAAATTCACTTAATAACATGTGGCAATAATCCAAGGAACTTTTAAAGAAAACAGTTTAACATAAATACACTACCTGACTTGGACAACCCTGCATCCTCAAAGTTACGTTCATTACAACTGACAACAAGTTGTTCACTTCGATTATGCACGTCCTGCTGTGTTATATGGCTTGACGCACCTTAGTCAGTGCCATTAGACTAAAACCAAAAAATGTTCAACTACAAATCAATATTGAATCAAAAAAGTTGATAGCATTAAACTGTACAAAAAAAATGTATAATTGGCTAAATGAACGAAAGAATTAACCGTCTCTATTAATAAAGTTAATAAGACAAATAAAAAAGATCGTATTAACAAAGTTAATAAGACAAATAAAAAAAATAACGATTTCAGAAAATCAAATCATAATCACTGTTGGAAGATCAT
This sequence comes from Solanum ossicruentum, assembly GCA_025774065.1. Lineage (NCBI taxonomy): Eukaryota > Viridiplantae > Streptophyta > Magnoliopsida > Solanales > Solanaceae > Solanum > Solanum ossicruentum. The sequence continues at coordinate 19,001 of JAOTQR010122752.1, forward strand.
TCCGAATATTCGATATTCCAGAAGCATGTTTGGAAAAAACCTCTTCCTTCCCACCACAATCCTAGAAGGAAAATTGAAATATATATATATATATATATAGACAGGAAGAAATCAAAAAGGAGTTAATGCTTTTATAATACCTCATGTAAGCCTGACTTGTGAACTTTTGGATCAACATTTTGTTTAATTGGTGTCTTCGACATGTACTTTCTGAATAACTCTTCGATGAAAGACTTCATTTGAAGAAACTCATTATCAAACTTAGCCTCCAAGGTTGTTAGTCGCTCACGAACCTATACACATTAATTTTAAAAAAATTATAATAAGTAAGATGTTACAGGGGGGAAAAGCATTGCAAGTAAAATAACATACCAATAGAATCTCTTTTTCAAGCCTCTAAATGGCTTCACTATCTTTGGGTTTAGACTTCATAGATGTATGCATTTTACCCAAATTCTGATCATCACTATTGCGAAAAGCAATACATTATGGCGCAGCGACGTCTTCTGACCCAGTGAAATTAAGGGGTTCAGAATTAGCACGAGGCTGCTCATTAGGCTGGGGAACAATAGTAGCATTCAAAGTAGACAACACTTCTGCCTGAATTGCAGCCAACTCAATTGGCATGAACAACACGTTCTTGAACTTGCACTAATGAAAGAAAAATTACCATACATAAAATGACCCAAAAAAAACAAAATACCATATATCTAACCTGGTTTCCAAAAGGTCGAAACATCCCTCTTCTGAAATGTCGATAAAATATCTTCCTCTCCGGGATTTCCCAATTGGAAATTTGCGGACTGCGATTATTATTGTGAATTGCAACCGTCCTATCAACTTAATTGGAACATTCGTAGAACCAGATTTAGAGAGCCAACGAAAATCTAGATAACATCACCCTCCCGTTGCCCGTTGCTATCTGTTTGATTATGCAGTCTCGCAACTCAAGAAATGATAGATAGCCCTAAGGATAGTTAGCATAGTTTTTGGACTCTACTAATAAAAAGTGGTCCTCAGGAACAAATCTATTCTGAAGGGAGGATGCGAGTATAAAGGTACTAATAAAATAGATGATGCACATATCAAATACATCATCTGCCTCAATTAATTCTTTATCTCCAAAGCCACTGATAAACAATCCCTTTGGCAGCGCTCTATTCTTGATATTTGGAAAATACTTCCACATGAGTTTTGATAGACCAACCAAATCAATCACAAAGTCATCCAATATTCCACACTTAAACCTCATTATAGCCTTCTGCAATCCCAAATTCAATTTCAGTCCCATTCAAACTGAATTTAAACACATCTTTCTGATTCCTCTTTACCTCATTCTCGACCAAATGTTGTATAACTTGAGGTTGGACATGCATAGGAGGTAAATCGACTAAATAGCCAAATGGAGAATCTTTGAACATGTGAAGCATGTTCAACTTTATCAAACGGTCAGATATCTCCTTAAGGGCTAAAAATTTAATGTGTGAGAGTTATAGATGAGAAAAAATGACCAACAAATTGTCATTATACTACCAAAAATCAACAACTATCCAAGTGCAAACCCAATAATTATACCATTCCCCTGAAAGTTAATCCACACATTTTTTAAAATAACTAAAAATAATCAATTGCATAATCCCCTTGATAAGATATCTCAAATGATGAAAAACATGGCATTTCTTTGTAACCAAAAAGAATAACAAATTATTTGTGAAATTGATATGTACTCCCATAGAATAGAGATGGAAAAAAAATAAACATCAAATTGATATGTACTTCCATAGAATAGACATTGGAAAAACATAACCAACAAAATAGAATAGAGACAGGAAAAAAAACACAACAAATTGTCATATGATACCAAAAACCAAGAAATATCCAAAGGAAAGGCCACTAATTATACCATTCCACTGAAAGTTAACCCACTTATTTTTTAAAATAAATAGAAATAGCCAGTTGCATAATCCCCTTGGTTTTAGAGATATCTCAAATAATGAAAAACATGAGATTTCTTTATAACCAAATAGGATAACGAATAATTTGTCAAAAGAAACCAACAAAATGCATAACCAAGTTGGTACGATCACTGAAATCATAACAAAACACAATACTAGTACAATTCGTACCCAAAAAAAATTAAATTGATATGTACTTCCATAGAATAGAGATGGAAAAAAATCATCAAACTGATATGTACTTCCATAGAATAGAGATGGGAAAAAATAACCAAGAAATTGTCATATGCTACGAAAAACCAACAATTATTCAAGGGAGAGGCCAATAATTATACCATTCCCCTTAAAGGTATTTCTTTACAACTCATACCCCAAACATCAGATTGATATGTACTCCCATATAACCAACAAATTACCAAGGCAGAAAATAGTAATTGCACCATTTCCTTCTAAAATTTAACCCATTCATAAATCATACAACCAACTCATTATAATAAAAAATCCAAAATATTTTTCAACAACTTAAAAACCCCAACTTAAAACAAACTTAACCCACAAAAAAGCATAACATAATCTAACCCATAAATGAATCAAACATTTGGTCACAGACCAATGCATATATATTGGACATATAATACACCAACAAAATTTCCATAAAACAATAACCACAGGAAAAATTAAAAAAATTAAAATAATCGAATAACATCAACACGCAGTTACACAAAAGAAATATAAAAAACCTAGAAAAAAATATAAAATGAACACAGAGAAAATTAGTATTACATACTTTTGATGTTCTCTTTGACTTTTTTTTATTGCCCCCTTTTAGACTTCGTGGTTGACTTTTTGGGTTGGTATACGAGGAGCAGCACCACGAGACTAGAAAAAAAATAATATATGATATCTTAAGAATCAAAATTTATATATAAAACTAAAAATCTGAAATCAAACAAAAAAAGTTAAAGGGGATAACCTGGCATGTAACATTTCCCGACATTATTTCCTGGTTCAAGCAAAATCTTTTAAAGATTGAAATTTCGTCCTCAAAATCGCTGTCATCGGTTATATCAACCTTCTCTTTACCTTTTCTCTTCAATGACTTAGAAGGGACAACCTCAGGGTCCTTTTTGTTCAAAGACTCGATAACAATGATTGTCGGAGCGCCTACATCTTCAAGCTTTTTTCGAAGGGGTGATGGAGTCCAAGCAATTAGATTAAACGTAGGCCTTGAGGATTGAGTGAGCGTGGTATCAAAACGAGGATTTTTACGAATGGGGGTTTTGAAATTGAAAAACGACATGGTGGAGATTTAAAAAAAACGATAAGAATAAGGAGAAAACACACATCAAATGAAAAGTAAAGAAAATAGTTCTCAAAACAACAATGGAGCTACAGGGAATGGAATTTAGTGAAGAAGAAGGAAGATGAAAGGTTTTGGACCAAAAAACTGGACAACAGGCTGCTTTGATTTACCTAGGTAAACCAAAATGTCCAAATATGTGTTGTCTAATCAAATCAAAAAAATAACTTTTCATAGTTAGAAAAATTTAAAATACCTTGGTCAGAGTGTAAGCAACATATTTTTAAACAAAATAAAATGAAAAAAAATACAAAAAATGACATTACTATAAATAAAATGACAAAAATATAAATATTTATAAATGTTGACATTGATTGTAATTTAGAGTCTATAAATGTCTAGTCTTACAATTTTTCCTTATTAATTTATACACGTCTTATCTTTGTCTTCAGGGTTAAATTTGTTTTTGTAACTATGCGAGCCACAATATGATGCTGATGAATGACACCACCAACTCTAGGTTTACTTAAAAAATTTTATTCATTTCATTTTATCAATCACAATAATTAGTAATCTAAAATATTTCATTATATATTAAAAAAATATATTAAAAATAATTAATAACTTGAAAATTAATTAATCTTCAAAATTCTATTGGTACAATATAAAGTAAATTAAATGGAATAACATATATTATTTTAAAAATTATATAAAAAAATATAATTAATCATCACAATAAACATTATGTACAAAATTTGGTTGATTGTCTTGATTTTATATATATAATAATTTTTATTATATATTTTTTTATTAAAGGAAGTTCAAATGAAACCTTAGATCCACCACGGCATAATGTTGAGTTGGAATATTGGGAATTTAATAATCATAACTTTAACTAGCAAAAGGGTTTAGATGGTAGAAATTAGGGGTGTACATGGAACGGGTTGGTGCGGATTTTTTAAATATCAAATCAAACCAAACCATTTATATCGGATTTTTTAATATATAAACCAAACCAAACCAATAAATGCGAATTTTTCAACATCGAATTTTTTCGAGCTGGTGCGAATTGGTGCGGTTTGCGAATTTTTCTGATTTTTTTTAATAGTTTGGTAACCAACCTTTTTTTACAAAATTATATGTAGAAAGATAATTCTACTTTCATAGGCATAGAAGAAGTTGATTAATATGAATAATGAAATTGCTTTTACATGCTAACTTACTTTTCAATTTCTTAAAAACTACTAATTAGTAAAAATAGTATTCAAAAAAATTACTAAACTACTAATCATCCAGCAT
>JAOTQR010122773.1:0-23551 GCA_025774065.1 Solanum ossicruentum
TGGAATGATTATGTTTATGCATGAGTAGGTGTCCCTAACGGGCACAGGTCACGACCCCAGGGAGGGGTGTGACAATTTTAATAGACAAAATACTCTTATTATGCCAGTGTCAATTGAATCATTGTTATTAGCTGTGAATTTAATTTCTCTTTTGGCATTTTCTATTTCTTCAGATAATATGATGGGTCAATCAATTGCTTCAGTGGTTCCAACGGCTGCAACTACGGAATCCACAAACATTATTCACCTAAATAAAATTTATAGATCTCACAATTTTCTCCATGTCATGGCCCCTAATGAGTTGTGAGTGATACTTACACTAATCATCATAAGATAACACAATTTAATCCCCGAATGAGAGAATCAATAATCTAACCCAACCAACTAAACTTACAATTTAAATAAATTTGAAATTATGAAAGCAAGCTAAAATACAAAATCATTGAGTTCCCGTAAACTAAATAAAACTTATAGTGTGAGAATAATACCTAAGAACTAAAAGCCCATTGTATCAAAACTCAGTTACAACTCTGATGTAAGGGGATGATACCCTGAAACTAGAACCATCAAATAAATATGGAAGTCTAGAAACAAATAGACTTAAATGAATCCAAAGCAATTTGAAATATACTGGCTCACCCTTCTAGAGTCAATAGGAAATGATGTCGGGCTAGAAATCATGTTGTTCATATGAACAAACAACTCAAATTCTTTAATGACAAGATATAGATGAAATATAGGGGACTTGAAGTAGAAAATCAATATGAAAACATTTTGGTCGGGCAAGAGTAGAAATTGGATACATCTATCATATGAGATCTGTCACGTCCTGGGCAGGTAGCCTCAGCGTGGCCGACACTTGAAGAACTATTGTTGATTCCTCAAGGAACCACTTGAAGTTATTATTATATCTTACTCAACAGCGGAAGAATACTCAAATAAAAGTATCAAAGAAAAGACAAAGATATCATAACATAATCCCCAAATAAATGAAGTTTGGAAGATAAAATACTCAACAGTACTCTTGTAACACCCGATGAAATTACCAAAATACTCCTAGAATGGAATCGTGCACATAATGCCTCTTCCCAAGCTCTAATGGAAAATCTGAGATAAGATTCACGATCAGCATGAACAATTGAGTGGGGAAATGGTCTCGATCGAATTTTAGAGCGACTGAGTCAAAAGATAATTTTTTGTAATTAATTATGAAATAGTATCGGTGCATGCCCAAGGCGTGATCTGCCAAGGAGGTGGACCAAAACATATCTTTTTTTTTATTATTTTCTCCAAGAAATCTTAGAAAGGAAATACACATGTCCGCGCCCAGTCTACATCGCGGACTGGGCATTTTTGGGATGAAATTTTCTCTTTTGTTTTGAGGGGCATTGTGGTCAATTGTCAATCCCTCCTAAACTCAAAACATGATCAATTTAGGTTATTTTGATGAGTAAATAAGGTCTTAAACCCTATTCTAAGTCCTTTTCACTACGCTTGAAAGATTAGGGCTTGAGAGAAAAGAGGAGAGAAGCTTGATTGGGGAAATTCAAGAGAATTCTTGAATATTGATCATTGAAGCTTCATCCCAGGTATGTAACGCTAAACTAAAGGCATGAGATTATTCTCCCATGTGCCCCACAGAAGGTCATAGGTGAGTTGAGAGTCCATGAATCCCTACACATGATTCTTGAATGGTTTCTTGAAAATTTTATTACTTATATGTATTTTCATATGTTGATGATCATAATAAACTTATTATCTTGAATTGAATACTTTTCATGAGATATTTTATAAACCTTATATGTTATTTTGTGAAAGTATACATGAATGAACCTAGGGATGGAGTCTAGAGCCTTAACTTGAGTATGTTGATTGAAATCCTGATGTGAGTATGAGGTTGAGTTAGTTGAGATTGATGATCTTATGAGTCTTCATAACTGAGTTCTTGAGTTCTGTCTAAAAGAATTCTTCTAATTGATGATATGAGCCCCTAAGTTCTCGAATTAAGAATTGAGTTAATTGAGATGATTTTAAATTAGTGAAATAATGAGAGCCTCCATTAGACTAGTTGAGATGATGAGTGCCTCCATGAGGCTACTAGAGCTGATGAGGAGGATTCTTATGAGCATTGAGTCTTGGGAGGAGTATTAAATACTGAAATGAGTCGGAGTGAGTCCCACTTGCACTCATTACCTACGCCGGCCCAGCGTAAGAATGGATTGAATCATTACATCTCATGGCCCCCTCTCGAATTTACATTCCTGAAAAAATAGAGGATGATTGAGTTCAGATTACTTGTGGAACATACTAATTCCTTACCTGATAAGTACGGAATGACTATGGAACATCAGCGTGATTATTGTACAATCACCGGTTCATAAGTGATTGTTGTTGGTTAAGAGAAACTCCCAGAAAGTTCCCACCTTGAGTACTCTGAGTCAAGATGAGATGAGATGAGCTGAGATGAGTCCTTCTGAGACTAGAGTCAGACGTTGATTGATAAGATTGCAAGCTAGTTCTTTCTACTAGTCTTTTTATTTATGATACTATTTTGAAACTAGATGATGAGATATGCCCATTCACTCTTCTTTTATCTTCTTCTAATTAGTAGAATTTATGATTGAATGGATATGATAAGGCCAAGTGGTTCGCTTGGGGACTAGCAATTGTCTCTAGGTGCCGGGTACGTCTAGGATGCCATACTGGGGCGTGAAAAGTTTGGTATTATAGCATGAGTTCAAGTGTCTTAGGGAGTCTATAAAGTAGTGCCTGGTGGGGTCTTGTTTATGGGTATATTGTTGACCACACTTGATAAGAAGGAGGCTATAGAACATTAGGAATTGTTTCATTTCTTTCATGTTTTGAATCATTCTATGGGGTTATGCTCTATGAAAGTTATGATCTAATTTGTGCTTTGCGCGTTGAAAAATTATGATCATTCCTCCTAGAAGAGCCGTCATAGGTGGAGGTCGTCCTGCCAGATAGAATGTCAATCCTCCTAAGCCTTAAGAAAATGAGGATCCTATGGAACAAGCTGTCCATATTGTACAACCCACGTAAGATGAGGTGTCTAATGCTGAGCTACGCCAGGCTATCCAAGCTTTAGCCCAGACTGTCACAACACCTGTTGCAAGATAAAAAGCAACGTGACATGATGCCTATGACACTTCTAGGGTCTGAGAGTTCTTGTGAATGAATCCTCTTGAGTTCACAAGGCCTGTATTTACTGAGAATCCTTAGAATTATGTGGAGGATGCATATGGCTGATGCTAACATAGCAGAACTAGTTGCTTATCACCTCAAGGGTGTGGCCAGGCTTTGGTTTGATTAGTGAAAGAAGGGTAAAAGGAGAATGCCCCCGTGCTGACTTGAGCTATGTTCGAGGAAGCTTTATTCGGGTGTTTCTGTTGACTTAAGCTATGTTCGAGGAAGATTTCTTGGAGTGTTTCCTCCCAAGGGAAAGTAGAAAGGCAAAATAAGAGAGTTCTTAAACTTGAAATGAGGCTCTATGATTGTACAAGAGTATGGGCTGAAGTTTACACAATTATCTCGCTATGGTCTAGATATGGTTGCTAATATGAGGTAGAGGATGGGGATGTATATTGATGGGTTGAATAGAGGGTGAAATAGAGATAGGAGGGGAGCTATGCTTGTGAGTGATATGGATATAGGGAGACTGATGACTTTTGTGCAACAAGATCATGAGGAGAGACAACATGATGGAGAGGAGTTCAGGAGAAAGAAGCCTAATATATTTAGCCATGATGGTGTAAAGAAAAGGAATGGTAACCAATTTCCCACACCATCATCTGCTAGTGCACCTGCCCCTAGGGTCAGATATTGATTATAAATCTCAGGGTTTTGGAGCCCATGGATCCCAGTCGCAAGCTAGCATGGCCCAAGGCTCGCAGGGTAAGCTACCATATGGTAAGTGTGGTAGGTTACACTTGGGAAAATGTCATGAAGGGAGTTATGCATGTTTCTAATGTGATCAAGTAGGGCATTACCAGAGAGATTATCCAAAGCGAGCTAAAATAGCTTAATCTTCTGCATCCGACGCACTAATGAGAGGAAACTAGAGAGGTACTACAGTAGGCGCAAGAGGATCTACAAACCATTTGTATGTTATGGGAAGTCGACATGATCAGGAGAACTCCCCAGATGTTATGACAGGTATGATTCAAGTCTTTTCTATTAATTATTATGTGTTGAAGGATCCTGGTGCCACATTATCTTTTGTAACTCCTTATGTGGCCTGTAGATTTGATAGAACCCCTGAGAGTCTTCTTGAACCTTTTGATATTTCTATTCCCGTGGGTGAGTCTATTCGAGTTGAGAGAGTCTATAGAGCTTATGTAGTGTCCATCTATCATAGTCATACTATCATTGATATGATTGAGTTAGATATGACTAATTTTGATTTGATCCTTGGCATTGATTGGCTCCACGCCTATTATGCCTCCATTGATTGTAGAACCCGAACCGTTAAGTTCCAATTTTTGAATGGATCGATTCTAGAGTGGAAGGGTGATTCTATAGTGCCTAAGGGAAAATTTATCTCATATCTTAGAGCCATATTGATGATTTCTAAAGGTTACATTTACCACCTTGTGAGAATTATATCTGATGATGTTGAGTCACTACCCTTGAGTCATTCCTGATCGTGAATGAGTTTCTGGAAGTGTTCCCTAAGGATTTGTCTGAAGTCCCTCTTGATAGGGAGAAGTGAGTTTGGAATTGATGTTCTTTCTAATAGCTAGCCTATCTTAATTCCACCTTATAGGATGGCCCCCGCTGAGTTGAAAGAATTGAAAGAACAATTGAAAGATTTGTTAGAGAAAGGCTTTATAAGGCTAAGTGTTTCTCCTTGGGGTGCCCCTGTCCTATTCATGTGAAAGAAGGATGGGTCCCTCAAAATGTGTATTGGTTATAGGCAATTGGACAAGGTCACCATAAAGAATAAGTGTCCTCTCACAAGGATAGATGATTTGTTTGACCACCTTGAGTGTGCCTCTTGTTTCTCCAAGATACACCTCCAATCTATTTACCATCAGTTGAAAGTGAGGGAATGTGACATTCCAAAGACAGCCTTTAGGACTACATATGGTCATTTTGAGTTCTTGGTCATGTCCTTTAGGTTGACGAATGCACCTTCAACCTTCATGGATTTGATGAATAGAGTGTTCAGACAGTATCATGATATGTTTATGATTGTGTTTATCAACGACATTTTGGTGTATTCAAGAGATGAATAGGATCATGCAAATCACCTCAAAATTGTCCTCCAAACACTTAAGGATCAGTTGTATGCAAAATACTTGAAATATGAATTCTGGCTTATGTTAGTGGCTTTCTTAGGCCACATTATCTCCGGCAATGGTATCCGAGTGGATGCTCAAAAGATTGAAGTGGTAAAAAACTAGGCTAGGTCGAACTCTCCCACTAACATAAGAAGTTTCTTGGGGTTTGCAGGCTATTACCACATATTTGTTGAGGGGTTTTCTTCCTTATCAGCACCATTGACTAAGTTGACCGAAAAAGGTCAATTTTCAGTAGTCCGACGACTGTGAGAAAAACTTCTAAGAGTTAAACACTAGACTGACTACTTCCACTCTTTTAACATTGCAAGACAGAAGATTTTGTAATCTATTGTGATGCTTCGAGAGTTTGATTGGGATGTGTGCTGATGCAGAGAGGGAAAGTGATAGTCTATGCTTCCAAACAACTTAAGATTCATGAGAGGAACTACCCATCCCAAGATCTTGAGTTAGCAGCAGTGGTGTTTGCACTAAAAATCTAGCACCACAACTTCTATAGAGTGCATGTGGATGTGTTCACTGACCACAAGAACTTGCAATATGTCTTCAGTCAGAAAGAGCTCAACCTACAACAGAGAAGATAGTTGAGTTGCACAAGGATTACGACATGAGGGAAAGTGATAGCCTATGCTTCCAGACAGCTTAAGATTCATGAGAGGAACTACCCAACCTATGATCTTAAGTTAGCAGCAGTGGTGTTTGCACTAAAAATCTAGCACCACTACTTCTATAGAGTGCATGTGGATGTGTTCACTGACCACAAGAACTTGCAGTATGTTTTCAGTCAGAAATAGCTCAACCTGCAACAGAGAAGATAGTTGGAGTTGCTTAAGGATTACGACATGAGCATTCTCTACCATCCAGGTGAAGCTAATTGTTGCTAATGCTCTTAATAGGTTGTCAATGGGTAGGAAAAGCCATATTGAGGAAGGGAAGAAGGAGCTAGCTAAAGAACTGCATCAATTTGCTTGATTAGGAGTCCAACTTGAGGAGAATGATGATGGTAGAGTTAATATTCAGAATAGGTTTGCTTCATCTTTTGTGGCAGAGGTGAAGGAAAACCAAGATCCATATCCTACCCTACTCTAATTGAAAGAGGATGTCCACAAATAGAAAGTGATGGTCTTCTGTAAAGGGGGACATGGGGTGCTGAGATACTAGAGAAGGTTGTGTGTCCCCCATGTTGATGGTATTCGAGATAGAATCATTGCTAAAGCTCCCAGTACTAGATACTCCAGTCATCCTAGCTCTACCAAGATGTACGACGACATGAGAGAGGTCTATCAGTGGAGTGGAATGAAGAGGGATATTGCTAAATTTGTTTCAAAGTGCTCGAATTTCCAACAAGTGAAAGTTGAGCATCAAAGGCCATGTGGATTATCTCAAAACTTTAAGATTTCGGAATAGAAGTGGGTGATGATCAAAATGGACTTCATTACTGGTCTACTGAGGTCTCGAAAGAAACATGATTCGATATGGGTGATTGTGGATAGGATGACCAAATCAGCTCACTTCATAGCAGTCAAGACCACTAACACTGCGGAGGAGTACGCCAAGTTGTACATCCAAGAGGCTGTGAGGCTGCATGGAGTTCCCTTGTCCATTATCTCAGATAGAGGAGCTCAATTCAACTCCTAATTTTGGAGATCATTCTAGAATGCATATACTACGAAAGTAAATTTTAGCACAGCCTTTCATCTACAGACAGATGGTCAGTAGACCATACAATTCAGACGTTAGAAGATATATTGAGAGCCTATGTTCTTGATTTCAAGGGAAATTGGGATAACCACCTACCATTTGTCGAATTTACATATAATAATAGTTATCATGCAACCATTCTGATTGCTCCCTATGAAGCCTTATATAGGAGGAGGTGTAGATCATCGATTGGGTGGTTCGAGTTTCAAGAAGCGGAGTCGATCGGACCTGATCTTGTCTATCAATCAATGGAGAAGGTCAAGTTCATTAAAGAGAGATTGAAGACTTTCCAGAGTCACCAGGTATCCTACACTGATGTGAGGAGAGTTTAGAGTTCGGGGTGAATGAATGGGTATATTTGAAAGTGTCACCTATGAAAGGTGTCATGAGATTTGCGAAGAAGGGTATATTGAGTCCATGCTATGTTGGACCCTATCAGATTATGAAGGGGATTGGGAAGGTTGCCTATGAATTAGAGTTGCCTTCCGACTTAGATGGTATCCATCCAGGGTTCCATGTGTCAATGTTGAAGAAATGCTTTGGAGATCCTAACTTGGTAATCCCTTGGAAGGCATTGGACTGAAGGAAATCTTTACTTATAAAGGAATTCTGGTCCAAATTCTTGATGGTCACATTCACAAATTAAGAACCAAAGAGATAGCCTTGGTCAAAGTCCTGTAGAGGAATCAATTCGCTGAGAAAGCCATATGGGAAGCAGAGGATGAGATGAAAGCAAATTATTTGCACCTATTCATGCCAAATGTTGAGAACATTGAAGGAAAATTTCCATACCCTTAACTAAGTCGATTGCCTTATCTTGAGTTTATTGTCTATTCCTAAGTACAAATAGAATTGATTCATGTTTGAGATAGAATCGAGAGTTTGATTGATAAATGTGAATAATGAGATGAGTTTTGAGTCTATTCGTACCTTGATATCTACTTTTGTACATCTTTCGAGGAAGAATGATGCCAAGGGGGAGATAATGTAATGCTTGATGAAATTATCGAAATATCCCTATAATGGAATCGTGCTCATAACACATCTTCATAAGCACTGATGGAAAATTCAAGACCGGTTTCTCCATCAACATGAAAAATTGAGTTGAAAATGGTATTGGTCGAATTTTAGAGCGACCAAATAAAAAGATAACTTTTCTTAATTAATTATGAAACAGTGTCAATGTGCACCCAAGGCGCAAAGCGCCAGGGACGTAGACCAAAACATGCCTTTTTTATTATTATTTTCAATGGGAAATTTTGAAAAATAAATACACATGTCCACGCCCAGTCTGCGATGCAGACTGGGCATTTTTGAGATGAAATTTTCTCTTTTATTTTGAGGGGCATTCCGATCAATTACCAACTACTCCTAAACTCAAAACACAATCAATTTAGGTCATTTGATGAGTAAATAGGGTCTTCAACCCCATTCTAAGTCCTTTTCACTACACTTGAAAGATTAGGGCTTAAGAGAAGAAGATAGAGAAGATTGATTGGGGGAAATTCAATGAGAATTCTTGAAGATTGATCATTGAAGCTTCAATCCAGATATGTAAGGCTAAACTAAAAGCATTGTATTGTTCTCCATGTGCCCTATAGAATGTCATAGATGAGTTGAGTGTCCATGAGTCCCCACACATGATTCTTGAATGGTTTCTTGAAGGTTTTCTTGAAAAGTTTATTACTTATATGTATTTTCATATGTTGATGATTGTCATAAACTTATTTTCTTGAAGTGAATACTTTTCATGAGATATTGTATAAACCTTATAAGTTATTTTGTGAATGCATGCATGAATGAACCTAGGGATAGAGTCTAGAGCCTTGACTTGAGTATGTTGATTGAAATCTTGATGTCAGTATGAGGTTGAGTTAGTTGAGCTTGATTTCCTATGAGTCTTCAGAATTGAGTTATTGAGTTCTGTCTAAACGACTTCTTCGAATTGATGATCTAAGCCCTTGAGTTACCGAATTGAGAATTGAGTTAATTGAGATGAGTTTAAATCCCTGAAATAATACAGGACCTTTGATTTTGTATTAATGAAATAATGAGAGTGAAATGACCCCAAAAAGTGCCCGAAAACATGCGTCGAAATGCCTAGAATTTTAAATTCCATATATCTCAAAATCCATTTGTTATTTCAAAAATCAAACTTCATATTCTTATTTAGAGGGTCAAAACTAGATTCTGTAAAGGCTCCCACTAAGCAAACGTTGAAAGAAAAAGCTCCAAGTCCGCGACCGAGAGAAGAGAAAAGGCAGCCAAACTAGTGCTAGTTGATGAGAGTTACTTTGGAAACAAAAAATAAAGTCAGATTTATCTGGTTACTCAATTCCAATAAAATGCAATCGAGTAAAGTAGACTTGGTGATCAGACGACATATGGATAGAACTTATAATGAGGTCCCGAAAAATAAGTAATTTCTGCTGGGCCTTTATCCTTTTTTAGGTTCATTAGGCTTCTTATTAGTTGGAACTTCCAATTATCTTGGTATGCTAGAGGAATCATTACCGCAAGGCATAGAGGGGGAGGTCATAAGCATCTATATCGTAAAATTGATTTTTGATGGAATAAAAAAGACATATATGGTAGAATCGTAACCATAGAATACGATCCTAATCGAAATGCATATATTTGTCTCATACACTATGGGGATGATGAGAAGAGATATATTTTACATCCCAGAGGGGCTATAATTGGAGATTCCATTATTTCTGGTACAGAAGTTCCTATAAAAATGGGGTCTGACCCTAATTTTTGAGCAACCATATCAAAATTCAAAATTCTAAAATGTCAATTTCCAAAGAGATTTTCGCATTGCGCCTCTGTATTAATTTGAGACTAATTTGTTAGTTCGTCCAAGACATCTAAGCCTTGGGACTAAGTGTTTCCAAACGCGTTTTTACCGATATTTAACCAAATTTCACCCTCATATCATCCTAAACATTTCCCAATACTCAGTCAAACAATTAGTCACATATTCACTCCCCAAACTCAAGTCCCAGACCCTCATCCTAAGCTAAGGTTCTCCTTCAAGGTTCTTCTTCAAGCTTCAAGTCTCTATCTCTAATCTTCACCAAGTTCATCTCTAAGTCAAGGTATGTGGATTTCTTTCATGAGTTCCTTTCACCCATGATACCCAAGCCTCCTTTTACTCAAATTACATGATTTAAAGTTGATTTACAAATGGATCATGATCATTATGAAATTCACTGCACACTATGTTAAAGCTATGTAAAGTTGTGACTGTTTTGCTATGTTTTGAGCTATAAATCTTTGATCTATTGTAAGATTTGAGAAGTGATTTTGATGTATATTGCTTAGGGTGAAGGTGTTGATTGATGGTTTTACAATGGATTTTCTTACATGATTTCATCTCTATAGTTCATGGTTCTATACTAGTATTACACACACACACCCTCTAAGTGTTTGATAAAATGTATGGATGTGGTTTCTTGAGGAGTTGAAGGTCCAAAGCATGAGATATGATATGATTGATGTTATGATGATGAAAAGATCTTACATATATGATATAGTCTATATAAAGTGTTGCATTAGACCATGACCAATCTGAGGGACTAAGAACCCAGATAACCTAGATGGGGGTTTGTACTCATTAACCTAGGAAAGGCTTGTACTTCTTCACCTAGCGATAGGGCTGCATCATCACTAACCTAGATAGGGGTTTGTACTCATCAACCTAGGGAAGGGTTTGTACTTCTCTATCTTGGTGATGGGGCGGCATTATAACCAACCTAGACGAGGGTTCGTACTCATCCACCTAAGTGATAAAGCGACATCACCACTAACCTACTAAAAGGTTGAACATTTGGAAATCTAGCTTTGTCTCTTCTACACATATGATATTCTATATGAGCATGAGTTACTTAAACATGTTTTACTTATGCATTGATCATTCATGTCATATTGTTATAGTGTGCCTATTGCCTATTGTTATGCATTTCAATTATGATGCTTAATTCTTGATTGCATTGCATCCTACATACTTAAAACATTCAAATGTACTAACACATACTCTATGCCTACATGATATCACCATGTAGGAACCGGTGCCAAAGTTGATCATCATCATCCTCCAAGTGGCTAGTTTGGTGTTATTCAAGCTAGTTGGTAAGTCCTCCACTTCGGGGACCTTAGTCTATGATTATCCTATTATGTATTGAGACATTCTTCTTTATTTTCTATTTGATTATGGGGGTGAGCCTGATTACTTAGTCTTGGCCCAGCTCTTATCTATGTATTCGAGGTGTTTGTTGGACATGTTATGTATTTGTAATATGTATTTGACTCTTGTCTCTTAATTATGATGATATGGAAGTGTTTTCCCTTAGCCTCGGTTTCCCTATTCTTCTATCTCTTGATGCTTGATTTATTGCTTCCGCGACCAAGGATGTGTAATGATGCTCGAAGAGGCTTGCTTGGGGTCTATTCGGGTTCCCCTTGCTCTATGTCATATCTAGGACCTAGGCTTGGATCATGAAGAGAGTCTCCATGAGACTAGTTGATATGATGAGTGCCTCCATAAGGATACTTGAGATAATGAGGAGGCGTCTTATGAGCATTGAGGCTTGAGAGGAGTATCAAGCATCAAAATGAGTAAGAATGAGTCCCACTTACACTTATTACCTATACCAGCCCATCTAGGAGAGTATTGAACCATTACATCTCATGGTCCCCTCTCGAGTTTACATCCCTTAAACAATAGAGGATGGATGAGTTCAGATTCCTTGTGGATCATAGTCGTTCCTTACCTAGCAAGTACGGAATGATTGTGGCAACATCAGCATGATTATTGTGCAATCACTGACTCATAAGTGATTGTTGTTAGTTAAGAGAAACATCCAGAAAGTTCCCACCTTGAGTACTCTGAGTCGAGATGAGATGAGATGAGATGAGTTGACATGAGTCTTTCTGAGATTCGAGTTGTATATTGATTAATAAGATTGCGAGCTATTTCTTTCTACTAGCCTTTTTATTGATGATACTATTTTGAGATAGATGATGAGATGTTCCCATTACTCTTCTTTTATCTTTCACTGATTAGTAGATTTTATAATTGAATGAATGTGATGAGACCAAGTGGTCACTTGGAGACTAACTATAGTCTCTAGGTGTCGGTTACGTCTATGGTACCCTCCCGAGGTGTGACAACTCTACTCTTGGTCTATGAATCCTTTGCGTCTAAACATCTAGATAGTACAATGACAAGCCATGGCTACCTAACTTAAAGAAAATAGGAATGACAGTGAAATAAAAGAAAACCTCCTCTAGATGTCAAGGAGGGCTCACTAACTCTTAAACTCAGGAAATCTGAACCTCAATGATGCACCTGCTAAAGTCCTCTATCACCTGTATTTGCATCATTAATGATGTAGTCCCAAATGGGCGTCAGTACATGGAATATTCTAGTATGTAAAATAGCTCAAGAAATAGATAAGCTCAGATTCAAATCAGCTAACTCGACTCAAGACCCAACTCATCCACCTCATAACTCAACTCAGATAAATGATGTAAGTTTAAAGTTTTGAAAACCATGCTTTAGGATTGGACTCAATGGTTTATGCATCTCAGTTCAAAGATCATGCTATGTTAACTCAAGGGTTGCTAGGAAGTTTCTCTAACCGACATAACTCTCCACCATCATGAGTTTTGGTGATACACAACAATGCCAACGTCATTGTCATGCCCGTCCTAAACTTGCCAAGGTAAAGGACGTCAACCTTTCCCTCTCTCTCAGATCCTAAGAGAGTGTCAATCTGTTGGAACATGGGCTGCTAGAGTTAACTACACGACTATCCTACATTAGCAACGTAGTTCTGGGTATTTCCTCTCACCCAAATCGATGCTTAATACTCCTTCCAAGACTAAAATATGCTCATCAATATCAATTCAAACTCATCTCAAATCATCTTAACATCAACTTCCTCAATATAACTTTATAACTCAGAATTGGAACTCAATGCAATGCAACTCAAGACTCTAACTCACATTAAGCAAGATTGCTACTTATTATGGTCAAATAACATCATATCATCCATGCTCAATACATAATACATAATAGGTATTCATCCCATGCATATATGAAACAAGTAAATGTACTTCTCAAGCATGGGTTGAAAATTAGATTCATAATTTTAATTCAGTTAGCATGCAAGGAAAGCAATAAGATTTATAGCTAGGATATCAAGCATAAGATTAATATTCCTATTTCTTGATTTTAACAATGCAACTCATCAATTTACTCACGTATATCCAAGAAGACTCAAACATGTATAAGAACTTAGAACTCAAGATCACAGGGTTTATATTATTCGATTATTATTGATGAACTTGACTCAAGTAAACAAAGGTGTTTATGGATGAACTTAATTTGATGCTTTAGATAGCCTCACATACCTGGAATTAAGTATGACATAATTTCCCATAAGAATTTGACCCTGATCTCAAGAACCCTAGCGGATTATCCATCGGAGTATGAAAAGACATGTTATGCACACCATTCTCCTCTAGGGGTATTTTGAAACTTTTATCAAGTGTTACATTATCTCCCCCTTGGAATCATCCGTCCTCAAATAAAGAGTAAAGGCGGACATTAAGGCACTAATGTACTTAAAACTCATCTCAATACTCACTCAATAACTCAGATTTTCGACTACTCATCAACCTCAACAAACTCTACTCTGACTCAAGAATAGACTTAACACATCAACTCGAGAATAGAAACAACATTTTAGCCAAGGGTAAGAACATTACCTTTAGCATTCTCATCACCAGGCATGAATAAATGTGAGCACTTGGCTATCATATCCTCCTTAGCTTACCATGAGGCTTCCTCAACAAAGTGATTTTTTCACAAGACTTTGACTGAGGCAATCTCTTTGGTTCTCAACTTATGAACCTAACGATCAAGGACTTGGATTGGGATCTCTTCATAGGATAAGCTATCCTTCACTCCAATGCTCTCAACTGGTATTACTAAGGCAGAATCTCCCAAGCATTTCTTTAACATCGAGACATGAAATATCGAATAAATCGCATCTAGCTCTAAGGGTAACTCTAACTCATAAGCAATCTTCCCAATTCTTTTCATGATTTGATAGGGGCCAATATAGTAAGGATGTAATTTCCCTTTCTTCCCAAACCTCATGACACCCTTCATGGATGATACTTTTAAGTACACCTAATCATTCACCTCAAAATCTAAGTCTCATCTCCTCATATCAGTGTAAAATTTCTGGCGACTCTGTGCAGTTTTCAAACTCTCTTTAATGACCTTCACTGCCTCCATTGACAGATGGACAAGATGAGGTCTAATCAATTTGGCTTCTCCAACTTGAAATCACCCAATAGGTGATCCATATCTCCTTCCATAGAAGGCCTTACAAGGTGCCATTTGAATGCTTGCATGATAACTATTGTTATATGCAAATTCAATCAATGGTAGATGGTCATCCTAATTTCCTTTGAAGTTAAGGACACATGCTCTCAATATATCTTCTAACTTTTGAATGGTATGCTTTGTCTAGCCATCTATCTTTGGACGAAAGGTTGTACTCTGATTCACTTTAGTACCCAATCCCTTCTGGAGAGATTTCTAAAATTGGGAGGTGAATTGAGCTCCCCTTTCCGAGATGATGGACAAGGGCACCCCATGCAACCTCATAATCTCTTGGATGTACAACTAGCCATACTTCTGTGTAGTATTAGTCATCTTGACTGCCAATAAGTGAGCTGATTTGGTCATCCTTTCTGTAATCACCTATGTTGAATCATACTGCTTTCGGGACCTCGATAGACCGGCAATGAAGTCCATGTTAATCATTTTCCTTTTCTATTCAAGAATCTTAAAGTTTTGTGCCAATTCGCATGGCTTTTGATGCTCAACTTTGGCCTATTGACAATTTGGACACTTGGTAACAAACTCAACAATATCCTTCTTTATTCTACTCTACCAATAGACTTCCTTCAAGTCGTGGTAGATCTTGTTAGAGCCAGGATGAAAAGAATATCTAGCTATGGGCTTTAATCATGATTCTTTCTGGAACAACATCAATATCTGGAATGCACAATCTACTCTGGTATCTCAACACTCCATCTCCCTTTTTGGAGAAGACCATCACTTTATGGTTATGGACAGCCTCCATTAATTGGAGCATAATAGGATCTCGATCATACTTTTGTTTTACCTCTTCCACCAGAGATGATGTAGACCTCTTCTAAACATTGACTCCTCCCTTAATATTCTCTTTAAATTGAATTCCCAGTCGAGCCAATCGATGCATTTCCTTTGCTAACTTCTTCTTCCCTCCTCAACATAGGATGTACTGCCCATTGACAACCTACTAAGCGTATCAACAACAATGTTATCTTTACCTGAGTGGTAGAGAATGCTCGTGTCATAATCCTTGAGAAACTCCAACCATCTCCTTTGTCGCACTTGAGCTCTTTCTGACTAAAGACATATTGCAAGCTCTTGTGGTTAGTGACCATACCCACCTGCACTCCATATAAGTCATGGCGCTAGATTTTAAGTGCCAACACCACCGCTGCCAACTCAAGTTCATGGGTCAGATGGTTCCTCTCATGAACCTTAAGTTGTCTGGACTCTGAAAGCATAGGCAATCACTTTCCCTCTTTGCATCAACATGTAACCCAATCCAACTCTTGACGCATCACAATATATTACAAAGTCTTTTGTCCCATTGGGCAAGGTTATAACTAGTTTAGTAGTCAATCTAGTCTTCAACTCTTGGAAGCTCTTCTCACATTCATCAGACCATGGAAACTTAACCTTTTTTGAGTCAACTTGGTCGATGGTACAGATAAGGATAATATCCATCTAAAAATCTACGGTAATAGCCTGCCAACCCCAAGAAACGTCTTATGTCAATTAGAGAGGTTGTTCTGGGTCAGTTCTTAAGTGCTTTAATCTTTTTGGGCATCCAGTCGAATACCATCACCGAAAATAACATGGCCTAAGAAGGACATTGACTTAAGCCAGAACTCATACTTCAAGAATTTCACATACAATTCATAGTCCTTAATTAGTTTGAAGAACGATTGTTAGGTGATTGGCGTGCTCCTCATCTTTCAAATACACCAAAATTTCATCGATGAACACGATCACAAACATATCCGGATATTGTCTGAACACCCTATTCATGAAGTCTATGAAGGTTGCAAGTGTATTTGTCAACCTAAAGGACATGACCAAGAACTCAAATGGCCATATCTAGTCCTAAAGGCTATCTTTAGAATGTCACATTTCCTCAATTTCAACTGATGGTAGCCCAACTTGAGGTCTATCTCTGAAAAACAAGAGACACCTTGAAGCTGGTCAAATAAATCATCAATCTTGGGGAGAGGATACTTATTCTTTATCGTGACTTTGGTCAGTTGCCTATAATCTATGCACATTCTGAGAGACCCATCTTTCTTTCATACGAATAGAACGACAGTAGCCCAAGGAGAAACACTCGGCCAGATAAAGCCTTTCTCTAACAAAATCCCTCAATTGTTCCTTCAACTCTTTCAACACAGCAGGGGACATCCTATAAGGTTGAATTGAGATAGACTAGGTATCAGGAAGAACATCAATTTTGAAGTCAATCTCCCTATCAGGAGGAACTCCAGGTAGATCCTCAGGAAATACTTTCGAAAACTCACTAACAATTAGGATAGACTCAAGAATAGGAGACTCAGCATCATTAGACTTAACTCGCATGAGGTGATAGATAAATCCTCTGGAGATTAGCCTTCTGGCCTTGAGGTAGGAAATAAACTTACCATTAGGCACGATAGAACCTCCTCTCTACTATATAATAGGCTCATTTGGAAACAGAATTTGACGGTTCGAGTTTTACAGTCGACAGAGCCATAGCAGCCGTGAAGCCAGTACATACCAAGTATTACATCAAAGTCAACAATCTCTAACTTAATCAAATCAGTAAGAGTATCCTTATGGTAGATAGACACTACGCAATCCTTATAGACTCTCTTGGCTATGATAGACTCACCAAAAGGAGTAGAAACAAGGAAAGGCTCAAGTAAACACTCTGGAGAAATATCAAATTTACTAGCCATATATGGCATAACAAAGGACACAGTTGCATGTGGATCAAGCAAAGCATAATAGTCAAAGGTAAAGAGTCGAAGCATACCCATCATAATATTTGTTGCAACCTCTTTCTCTTATCGATTTACCATCGCATATAGATAGTTTGATCCTCCACCTGTCCCTGGTGTAGCATTTCTCTGGTTACCTTTGGATAGTGGTACTGCAGTGGAAGACTATGCCTTATTGCCCCAAAGTGGACATTCTCTCTGAAAGTGACCTGTCTGGTCACACCTGTAGCAACCAGTTCCTCCCTGTTTGCATTCTCCTAAATGCATCCCACCACACCTCCTACAAGGTGGTTTCCTTTCAAGCCAAGGGTCACACTATCCTGTGAACCCTGTGCTCTAAAGTTTGACTGACCTTGGGACCTTTGATCATACCTATTATTTGGAGTCAGTGCACTGGTTAATGATGGTGCATACCCTGAATGTCTCTTCTGAAAGTAAGAGTTATCTCCCTTATCCTAATTGTGTTGTCTAGGCTCGTTCCCTGTGACTTGGCTTTCTTACTCAAATGCTCTTCTCTGTCTTTCTTCTTATCCTCCTCAGTCTGCTGAGCATAAACTAAGATTGTGGAGATATCCATATTTGGGATCAACAATGTTGCCTTGCACTTCCTTTTCACATATTTACCCAACCCAGACATGAACTTTCTCATCCTTGCTCTCATCTCCTGGATCTTCTCTTGGGCATAACCGGACAACTTAATGAACTTGAGGTTGTACTCTTTGACAGACAACCTTTCTTGCTTCAGGTTCACAAA
Organism: Solanum ossicruentum; assembly: GCA_025774065.1. Classification (NCBI taxonomy): domain Eukaryota; kingdom Viridiplantae; phylum Streptophyta; class Magnoliopsida; order Solanales; family Solanaceae; genus Solanum; species Solanum ossicruentum. The sequence continues at coordinate 17,923 of JAOTQR010122773.1, forward strand.
CTCTTTAACCTTTGCCTCCTTCAACTCTTGGGAAAAGAAGTGATCGAGAAAAGTACTCGTAAATTCACTCCACTCAGTAGGCTCAACATCCTTACCTTGACTATCTTCCCATTGGTTATACCATACGTTCCCCATATCCTTAAGCTGGTAGGAGGCAAGTTCAAATCTCTTAACCTCAGTCGCATGCATATCCCTTAGGACCTTTCACATCTCGTCAATGAAGTTTTGGTGGTCCTCCTCAACCTTCGATCGTATATAGATTGGCGGGTTCATACTCAAGGAATCTCTAAGCCTCGTTGCAATAGTAGGCTCTTGGGAGCTAGAACTAGGGCTTGTGGTCCTCGATTACTATTATGAGAGGCCACTAGTTGGGTGATCATCATAATGGATCCCCTGAAGTCTGCCTTTAAGGTGGGGGCTAATTAAGAAGGAGGTGCCTTTGGAACCCCAGTGGTTCTGGCAGGTCGACCCCGTTTGTTCATCCCTGTCTGAGTAGGGACCTGTGGTGGGGGATTCTCAGTGTTTGGGGCCGAGGCATCCCATTGCTCAAGTATGTTTAGGAGGCATGATCTGCAAATGAGTAACACACGAATTAGATGGGCATTTTTAATAAAGTTACACTCTATCGCACAAACTCAGAATATAAAAGAAGTGTAACTATTGTAATGTCCTATAGGCCCCTACCTATAAAATGTGATGCGCAACACACTTATAAACAAGACACTTGAAATATGTGCTCTTACACCAATAAGTTTGTCACATCCCAGTTAGGTACCCTTGGCATGGCCGGCGCTTGAAGAACATTCCCCAAGGGAACCATCTGGTCTCATCGTCACATCTTGCTCAATAGCGAAACAACACTCAAATAAAAACATCAAAGAAAAGATAAAGATATCATAAAATAGTCCCCAAATAAATGAAGTTTGGAGGATAAGATACTCAACGGTACTCTACTTAAGGTCTATGAAGCCTGTACCTCTGAATATCTAAATGGTACCAGGACAAGCCATGGCTACCCAACTTAAGGAAAATATAAATGACTGTGAAATAAAGGAAAGGCTCCTCTGGATGGCAAGGAGGGCTCACCAACTCTGGAACTCAGGAAATCTAAACCTCAACGATATGCCTGCTAAAGTCCTCTATCACCCGTGTCTAGATCATTAATGATGTAGGCTCAGATGGGCGTCAGTATGTGAAATATACTTGTATGTAATATATCTTAAGAAATAGAGAAGCTCAGGATCATATCAGCTAACTCGACTCAAGACCCAAGTCATCCACCTCATAACTCAACTCAGATATATGTTGCTAGTTTAAAGTTTTGAAAACCATGCTTTAGGATTAGATTCAATATTTAACGCAACTCAGTTTGAAGATCATGTTATGTTAACTCGTGTTGTTGGGATGTTTCTCTTAATCGACATAACTCTTAACCACCATGAGTTTTGGTGATGCACAATGATGTCTACATCGTTGCCACGTTCGTCCTAAAATTGTCAAGGTAAAAGGACGTCAATCTCTCCCTCTCTCTTAGACCCTAAGAGAGTGTCCATCTATAGGGAAATGGGCCGCTAGAGTTAACTGCACCACCATCTTAAACTGATAACATAGTTCTGGGGTGTTTCCTCTTGCCCAATGCGGTGCTTAATACTCCTTCCAAGACTAAAATATCCTCATGAACATCAACTCAAACTTATCTCAACATCAACTTCTTTAATATAACTCCGTAACTCAGAATTAGAACTCAATGCAATGCAACTCAAGACTCTAACTCACATCATGCAAGACTCCCGCTAATTACGGTCAAGTAATATCATATAACCCATGCTCAATACATAAGACATAGTAGGTATCCATCACATTCATATACGAAACAAGAAAATGTACTTCTCAGGCTCAAGTTAGAAAATTAGATTCATAATCTTAATTTTGTTAGCATGCAAGGAAAACAATAAGTTTTAGAGCTAGGATATTAAGCATATGCTTAATATTCTTATTTCTTGATTTTAACAATGCAACTCATCAATTTACTCAAGTACATCAATGAAGACTCAAACATGTATAAGAACTTAGAACTTAAGATCACAAAGTTTATATTATTTGATTATTACTCATGAACTTAACTCAGGTAGATGAAAGGGCATGTGGATGAACTTAATCCAATGCATTAAATATCCTTACATGCCTGGAATTAAAGATGACAAAATGCTCCAAAAGGATTTGAACCCGACCTTAGGAACTCTAGTTTCTTCTCTTCTTCTCTCAAGAACTCTAATCTAAGTTGTGCGTAAGAGGCTTTAGAATGATTTTAGAAAATCCTTTTCGACTAAAAATGACCTATTTAATCATGTTTTAAGTTTAGGAAGGATTGAAAAAGGTATAGAATGTTCCTCATGAAATTAAGAAAAAATGTTTGAATTGGAACAAGGGGGTCCGCTTGGGTGATTTTTATCGAAAATTCTCTAAAAGAGTTTTATAATCCTGTGGAAAAATTTTGGGACAAAATTAAGTTTTTGTCGATGGTAAGTGTGTCGTGCACCCTCACTAGAAATCATTTTCACATTGAAAAATTATCTCATGATCCGGTTGCTCTAAAAATCAATCAAGACCACTTTCACAATCAATTTTCATGCTGATCGTATATCCGGCCCGATTTGCAATCAGAGCATGGAAAGATGCATTATATACACCTTTCACCTCTAGGGATATTTTGGTAATTTTACCAGGTGTTACAAGGTCATGTTAACACTGATAGGAATTTATAATGATGAGAAAGAAGCAAGATGAGTCCGGACTAAGCTAATTCAAATTTATCAATGAAAAGGCAAAATGAACAACAATCATATGAGATTGCACTGCCAAGATATTCACCATCAAAATCAAAAGCAGTGCAACTATTATTTTTGGCTAGGCAAGACAATGAATTAAACTAAACGAGACCCCAAATGGATTCAATGTGGGAACAAACCGGAGGAAAGGCCCTGTTCTTTTTTTTTTCGATCTCATATCCAGAACCATATCAAGATAACTATGAATAAACGAAAAGCCATTAAAGGACACAGTGTTTAACTAAATATATTTTCAGTATTAAACAAAGAAAACTTCAAACTTAAACCATAATCCAACTATCTCAAGTACTAATAAATAGGGTTTAACAGAGAAATGACGTGAAGCAAAGGAGATGGGTGTTACTTTTTCGTGCAGTGATATCGGGATGATGAATTTGACTAAAACTCACCACTAGAATGAAATATGCTTATAAGCTCTCAAATTTCGAACCCCAAGTTTTTTATCTCAAAATTCCTCAAATCGAGAGAGCCTTCTAAAATATTTCTTACTTCTACATAAAATTTTTGTGTTTTTGGAGGTGAGGGAAAAACCAACCATTTTTCTAGGATCAGAAGGGGCTATTTATAGGAAATTTAGGGTTGAAATTATGGGGAAATTTCTTTATAGATTGGAGAAAATTCCCAATTCAAAAATCAAATGCCCTCCAGATAAGGTTGTTGCCACACCTCGAGAGGATACCCTTGGCATGGCTGGCACTAAAAAATCATAGTTATTCCCCAAGCGAAAAACTTGGCTCAATCACTCATTCATCAATAGTGGAAGACTCAGCTTATGTATAGGGAACCATGTAGTGGGCTCATCAATCAATGACTCAACAAGATAGGGGTCTAAAATCAACAATCAAAATCAATTTAATATTATGAAAATAGTTTGAAAAGTACAGGTATTTAAAAACTAAAACATCAACTCTAGTCTATCCTTGTCTATGAAGCCTCTATCTCTGAGCATCTAGATAGTGCTAATAAAAGGTTCATGACTACCTCAAATCAAAAAATGAAAGTGTTAAACTCATAGAAAGAAAGATAAATGAGGTATCCTCCGAATGTAGAGGAGGACTCACCAATAACCTGAATGCGAAAAGATTTTCAAAGAAGTGCGTGTTAATGACCTCTAATACCTGTCTCTACATCATAAAATGATGAAAGTCAGATGGATATTAGTACATTAAATATACTGATATGTAAATGGCTGAAAATGAAAAGACACAATCAATGGTATTCAAATCAAGTAACTTAACTCAAAAATCAACTCAACTCAACTCAGTAAAACATAAAAGTCTATGAATAAATTCATGCTTTGAAAGCAAACTCAATAATATGCAACTCACACCAAATCATTTAAATTTTGTAGTAAAATAATGCTCCTAAAAGGCACTCTAGTATGCAACTTGGTCAAATTTGTCAAGCAATATTAGGGAGTTTCTTTAACCGAGAGTCATCCGACCACCATTGATGCACAACGAATGCAACATTGTTGCTAGCCCCTCCAATACTTGCCAAGGTAAGGATGCTCAATTCTCTCTCTTAGATCCTCAATCCATATCTATCTTTTTGGGAAAAGAGTTAACAGAGTTAACTGCATGACTATCTTACGCTAACAACATAGTTATGGAGTGTTACATTCTTATCCACTTGATGCTCGATACTACTCCCAAAACATTCCCTTTAAAACTCATTCAACCTTATCTCAAACATCATCATCATTTTCCATCAATAAAATATTTTGAAAATTGATTACATCCTTTTCAAATACTTACTCAAAATATTGTTTAAACTCAATGCTCAATTTCATCAAAAACTCATAGAACTTGTATCATCTCATCATGATTTTTTCTCAAATCATTATTTATGCTCAAAGACTCATGTTCATGCAAACTCGATAAAATATGTTCGAAAAAACATCCTTTTATCAACATACAAAATGAGCATCAATCTCAATTTTAAATAATGCTAAAAAATCAATAAAGTCCTCAATTAGGGTTCATGTGAATGAAGACATGAACATGCACCTAATCAAGTACCTAACTCATGGATAATATCAACCCACTTTTATGTAAAATATACTCAATAAGACAATAGATAACTCAAGAATTTATGTAACACCCACTAAAATTACCAAAATACCCATGGAAGAGAGATGTGCACATAACACGTCTTCTAAAAACTCTGATCGAAAATTCGAGGCTGAAATGCGATCAGCATGAAGAATTTCATGGGAAAGTAGTCCGATTGATTTTCAGAGAAATTAGATCAAAAGATAATTTTTTGATGCGAAAACACATTCCAGTAAAAGTGCGCGCGACATATTTGCATCGCAGATTCACACTTACATGTGATCTCAATATTTTCTGATGGATTAAATAATATCAATTAGTAAAAAATTAGCAAAACATCGTTGGAATAGGCCAAGTCCACGTCGTGGACTTGGTATGCTGATGTGCAATTATTTTGGTTTTTCATGGGGAGCATTGTATACTTTTTCCAAACCCTCCTAAACCTAAAACACGATCCAAATAGGTTGTTTTGAGCGTAAAAGGGTTTTAATCCCATTCCTAAGTCTTTTCTAAGTTCTAACAAAGACTAGGCTAAAGAAAAGAGAAGAAGAGCAAGAATTCAAGAGATTGAGGAGAGTTCTTATGAGGTTGATAGTCAAAGCTTCATAGCAGGTATGTAAGTCTAAGTTAAAACATGGGAATGTTCTTCCATGTGCCCCCATTGATGGTAATTGAGGCATTGAGAGTATAATGAGTCCACATGCATGTTTCTTAAATATTTTCTTA
>JAOTQR010122813.1:0-23540 GCA_025774065.1 Solanum ossicruentum
CTTACGTTGTTTTGCATTGCTTCCACGACCAAGGATGTGTAATGATATGCTACGAGGCTTGTTTGGGGTTCCTTCGGGTTCCACATTCGCCGTTCACGTCTAGGCCCTAGACTTGGGTCGTGACATCACATTTACCTACTAGTGATGTGGCATTAATATCACACACTGGTAGTACTAAAATTATTGGCAGACAAACTATTGAAAATGTTCTATTTGTCCCTGAATTCAAGTGTAACCTCCTTCCTGTTCACAACTCACCAAAGAACTTCAATGCATGACTTCATTCTTTCCCGACTTTTGCCTTTTCCTGGATATCTATAGTTGTTAGGTCAAGAGGATTTGTATAGGAGATCAAGGCCTCTACATCCTCAAAGAAAACCTGAACTCTGTCTCTCCAATAAAGTCAGCAAGAAGTAGCATATACTCAACAATTTGTTTTGAGTCTATATCTCTGTGGCATAGAATACTAGGCCATGCAGCTGTATATATTATAAAAGGGTCTTTTAATCTTGACTTTCTAGATAATGAAGCTTTACTACCTTGTACTTTCTATCCCTCAGCCAAACAAACTAAACTCCCCTTTCCTACAAGACCAATTCCTCTAAGTAGAGGTGGCAATTGGGCGGGTTGGGTAAAATTTGAACAGGTTATAATGGGTCAAGACACCAAATTGGTCATGACCCAACCCAACTCGTATTTTCATGGGTCAAAATGGGTTGGGTCAAAAGGGATTGAGCAGTGGGTTATAAAGCGGGTCAAGACCCAACTTGACCCAACTCTTACTAAGTTTTACTTATTTTATTTGTTCTTTTTCATTATTTTAGTACTTAATTAAATTGTATTTTTCTTTATTATGGCTATACAAAGCATATCAAATTGAAAAAAATATTTAGAAAATACTTTAACAAGATCTCTCTCGAATTAATTTGGGTTGAATATCAACCCAATTTAAATAGGTTGAATGGGTTGGGTTGATCTACTAATTAGGTAGGTTAAAACTTCAACGGGCCGGGTCGGGTAAGAAAGGTTGGGCATAATTTTGCCACCCCTACCACTAAGGATGTACTTAAATTGGTACACTATGATATTTTGGGACCATATAGAGTTCCTACTCATAATAAATGAAGTATTTTTTTACTCTTGTAGATGACTTTTATCACACCCAGGGAGGGTACCCTAGACATTACCGGAACTCGATGACTATTGCTAGTCCCTAACTGAACCACTTGGCCTTATGATATTCATTCATTTATACATTCTTCTAATCAGCGAAACAAAAAAAGGAAATAAATGGGCTGGTCTCCTCAAATCTCAAAATAATACTATAATAAAAGCTAGTAGAAAAGAAACTAGCTCATAGGTTTATCAATCGACAATCTGACTCTAGTCTATGAAGCCTCTATAACTAGTAGGTAGTGCCAATGATAGACCCATAGCTACCTCAATTAATAAAAATCTAATCAATATCTAACACTTAAGCAAGATGAAATAACATAATGAAATCTTCCAAAATAAGAGAGACTCACCAATCTGTTGAACGTCAAAAGATCCTCAACGATTCACCTATTGATGATCTCAACCTTGTGTACCTACATCATGAAACGATAAATTCCCTGAGAGGGACTCAATATGTGAAATGTACCAGCATGTAAAATAGCTGAATGAAATCAAAAGAGGTAGAGTAATATGGCAATAACATTACCTCAACTCAAAAGACTCACTCCTTCCCATCTCAGTAAAACATGCAAGTTTAAAATAGGTCATGCTCATTTAGTGTAATGACCCGTTAGGTCATTTAGATAACCTTGCTTTATTTTTATAGTAGTGATTGTTAGTGTGCAATTTAAATATTTTATGATTTCCTAATGCTACATTAGGCTATCCACCCATTTGTTATTGATGGTGCATTTTAAACATTTAGTATGTATGGACAAGGCACTACAAAGCATTGTGCTTCATTTGTCAACTTTTCAATATGGCCGGTGCATGATTTCTTCGTTTTGCCCATTTTTATAATACCCATTTTGCTTAAAGAATTCACTGCTTTTTCTTAGTGCTCCAATTGTCCATTTGTTTATTATTATTTTTCTATTGCTCCATTTGGAGCTTAAGTCAAGCTTGCAATAAGTCCAACAAGGCACTACCATTTGCCTATATATCTAAGCATTTTTCCTCAAACGATAAGGTGCAGAAGCAGAGAAAAACGCGAAAGGGAGATACGGGCAGAGAGAGATAAGGCAAGAAAACATTGAGTTTTAGGGAGTTGTTAATTACTTTGTGTAGCTTTGAAAGTAATTGTGAGAGTTATCGTTCGGGAGTTGAATTTAAGATTTATCCTTTTGGTAGAATTGTTGGAGTGTGGTTCCGACACTGATATAAGTATATGAATATGATGAATATATTATATATTTATAAATAAATTGTTAATATATATTATGAGTATAACATTTATTTTTAATCCATTATATAAGATACCGTTAGGATGTTAATTTTAATTTAAAAATCTTACAGTGATAATTTATTTGACTAGATCGTGGTGCTATAGATTCCATTCGAAAAGGGAAGGCTAAAATGTTATATTGACCAAAGCAAGTGGACTTCCAAAACTTTGTTATTCTCGTAGAATTATCAATTTTCCTTTCTCCTACGTGTGATACGCAAAATATTTTAATATTATACGAAATGACATGATTAAAAATTTAAATGCGAGTTGACGTATTGTTATGTCACTTGAATTGATAAATATGGTGAAGTGCTGAGAATTCTATATCTAATATATATATATATATATATATATATATATTATTGTGTTTGGAATTAATGAGTGAATGTGCCTTGTGGAATTCATATCATGTTCATTTATTCCATGATATGCATATTTGCATTGATTTCGGATATTGCTATGAGTGAGATGGAAAATAATGGGACCAAGGTCTTTACTGGTCGAAATATGATATCGAGGTCTTTGCCGGCAAATTAATGATGATGTTGGAAACAAGGTCTTTATCAATCGAGATATGATGTGACGTCAAGGTCTTTGCTAGTGAATTTATGATGATATTGTGATGCCGAGGTCTTTGCCGGCATATTTATGATGATATTGGGACGCCGAGGTTTCTGCCGGTGATGATGTGATGTCATAATTACATAATGCATTGCATATCACTGTGCTATCACTTTTAGATTGAACTTTGGAAATTGTAATATGGTGCAATACCATCTTAATTATGTATTATGTATTGCTGGGTCGGAATAGCTTTTCGTGCAAGTTATAGTCATGGTTATCGACTAGGATGAAAGAAGTTTGTGTATTCTATTAGACTTCGTTGTTTTGTTAATTGACTTGATGGGTATTGCGTAGTATTTGGTACTCACCCCTTGATTCTACACTTGTGTAACTGGTGAACCCGGGCAGTGAAAAGTAATTCCTTAATCCGCTGAGGATTCTCAGGAAACGTAGAGAGGTAGCTGGTGTCATATGGCTGACTCTCTTGTTCCTATTTCTTTTGTACTTATTCTATTTGAGAAAAATAATAGTTTGGACTTTTATTTCTTTGATTTTCTATTTTTCTAGTGACTTGTACGCGTGACAACCAATCCTTGGGTGGTATTTAAGTTTGTAGAAATTTTCAACTTTAGTTATCTACTCTAGTTAATTGCTTCCGCTTGATATGTTATCTCTGGGTTAAGGTTCACTTATTTTGGTGGGATTGAGCAAGTGCAATCACGCCCAATTTTTGGGTCGTGACAAGTTGGTATTAGAGCCCTAGGTTCATAGGTCTCACATGTGTACAAGCCAAGTCTAAATAGAGTCTTAAGGATTGGTACGGGGATGTCTATACTTATCTTTAAGAAGCTATGAAGACTATTAGGAAACTTCTTTTGATTCATTCTCTCTTATCGTGCGTAGTTGTTTTTGTTAGTAATGAGTGGTAACTATATTCTCTTTATAGATGGCAAGGACTAGAGCTACTACTGCTGCTAGTAGAGGTGAGGCTACCACTGAGGGAATTGTTAAGACCCTAGTTAGAGGTAGGGAAAGGGGTCAACCTAGAGGTCGTGCTCATGGAGTGGTGTCAGTGAGAGGGTGTACCCGAAGAGTAGCTAGTTAGAGGGTAGGATAGAGGGGCTTCTCCAAAGCCACAAATAGAGGTTAATGAGGATCCGACTCTTCTAGAGCCCACAACTACACCGTTACTTCAGGAGATTCTGTTAAGGATGAAGGGTATGCTCGAAAACCTTGCCCGGGGGTTAGTACGTGGGGAATACCCCAACCTAGAGTGGAAGAACAGACTTCAGGACCACATCAGGGTATACCTCATCAAGATCAGGTGGGTCAGCCCCCAGTGGTTCCTACACCATCTAGTGGGCTACAAACCACTTCGAAGGCAGTTCTAGTTGCAAATGATCAGCTTAGCTACGAAAGATTTCAGAAGATGAGACCACCTCAATTTCAGGGTGGTAAGAACGAGGATGCACATGAATTTTTGACTTTTTGCAGTGAGATGCTAGATGCAGTAGGGTTGGTTGATCAGCGTGGTTTCTGCTTTGTGGAACTTCATCTTCGTTGACTAGGCAGGGAGTGGTGGAGGAATTATGTTGCATCTAGGCCAGTTGGTTCCCCTCCAGTGGATTGGGTATGTTCTCTAATGCTTTTAAAGAGCACTTCATTCCTTGGAGTGTATGGGAAGAGAGTCGATTGAGGTTTGAAGATTTAACGCAGGGAGGTATGACTGTTACTGAGTATGAAACCCATTTTTGTAAGTTGTCTCAGCATGCTTTAACTATGATTCAAAACGAGGAGGAGAAGAGTCCGTAGGTTTGTGAGAGGTTTGAACTTCTTGATTATATGCTATGTATTCAGAGCAGCTCATGAGGGGGCTTCTTTTTAGTCTATTGTAAGCACTACCAAGGAGGCAGAGTTGCTATTTCGAGAAGAGTTTAGAGATCCTAAGAAAGCTCGTACTATGGGTCAGTTTTTTGGTACCTCATCTCGAGGTAGAGGATTCTATAAAGTGGGTGGCTCATCCCAGCATCGAAGACCAGTATATGTATCGCTACCTGCTTCTAAGCGTGGTCAGACATAACGTGGGTCGTAGAGTTCTACCCAAGGTGGTCACCGTAGTTCTTTCGGTGGACAACAGTCCTCTACACCGAAGTCTTGTTTTGGGAGTGGGGATCCAGGAAATATGATTCAACAGTGCCCCTTTCAGAATCATTGGGGACCCCATCGTACAAATTTGGCAGCTCCAGCTAGAGATTCTGCCCCACCGGCCAGAGGACGGGGCAGGGGTCAAATTGCTAGAGGTTGCAGGACTCCAAATGGTGGTACTTTACTTCCACATGGTGGAGATCGAGGTGTAGCTTAGATTGGTGGTGGAAGAGTAGCTCAGTGCTATGAGTTTCCTGGAAGACCCGAGGCAGAGGCCTCAGATGCAATTATTACAAGTATTGTTCCTATCTATCATTGGCCTGCATCTATGTTATTTGATCCTGGATCTACCTAATCTTATGTGTCTACATATTTTTAATCTGGGTTTGACTTATTGTGTGATCAGATGTAGTACCCGTGCATGTTTCTACATCAGTAGGCAAACCTTTAGTAGTGGATCGGGTATCGATCTTGTCTTATTTCTTTGGTTGGTTATGATACTTGGGTAGACATGATTATTCTGGATATGGTAGAGTTTGATGTTATCTTGGGGATAGATTAGATTTCTCCTTATCATGCTATCCTTGACTGCTACGCAAAAACTGTGACCTTAACCATGTTCAGTGTACCAAAGATTGAGTGGAAGGGAGATAATGGTTCTTATCCTAGTAAAGTTATTTCCTATATTCATGCCCATAAATTGGTTGACAATGGGTGTTTGTCTTACTTGACCTTCATTCGAGATATTAGTATTGAACCACCTTCTATAGAGTCTATCCCTATGGTTTAGGAGGTTGTCGATGTGTTTCCTGCTGACCTTCCAGGTGTTCCATCCGATAGGGATATTGACTTTCCCATTGACCTAGAGCCAGGCACTAAGCCCATCTATATTCCTCCATATAGAATGGCTCCAGCTGAATTGAAAGAATTGAAGAAAAAACTCCAAGACCTGTTAAGTAAAGAATTTATTCTCCCTAGTGTGTCACCTTGGGGTGCCCCGGTCTTGTTTGTGAAAAAGAAAGATTAGTCTATGAGGATGTGTATAGATTACAGACAACTAAATAAGGTAATTGTCAAAAACAAGTACCCTCTTCCCCGTATTGATGACTTATTTGATTAGCTTCAGGGAGCGGTTGTGTTTTCTAAGATTGACTTAAGATCTGGTTATCATCAGTTGAGGATTAGGGCATAAGATATTCCTAACACAGCTTTCCGAACCCGTTATGGTCATTATGAATTTTTGGTGATGTCCTTTGGGTTGACTAATGCCCCTGCAACATTCATGGAGTTGATGAATAGGTTTTCTATCTGTACTTATATTCTTTTGTTGTAGTATTTATTGATGACATCTTGGTGTATTCCAAGACTGAGGTGGATCATCTTAAGGATAGTATTACAAAGGTTGAGGGAGGAAAAACTATATATCAAATTCTCGAAGTGTGAGTTTTGGCTTGATTCGATGGTGTTCTTAGGGCATGTGGTGTCTAAAGAGGGAATCAAAGTAGATTCGGCTAAGGTTGAGGAGATTAAAGGTTGGTCAAGACCAACTTCAGCTACTGAGATTCATAGTTTTGTCGGGTTAGCAGGATATTATAGGCAGTTTATTCAGGGTTTTTCTTCTATTGCAACAACATTGACTAGCTTGACTTAGATGAATGTAGCCTTCCATTGGTCTGATGAGTGTGAGGCCAGCTTCCAAAAGCCCAAAACCTTGTTGACTTCAGCTTCCATTTTGACTCTACCTGAGGCAGGTGAGGATTGCACGGTGTATTGTGATGCTTCAAGAGTTGGATTAGATGGTGTATTAACGTAAAAAGGAAACGTTATTGCCTATGCATCTAGACAGTTGAAGGTTCATAAGAAAAACTACCCTACGCATGACTTAGAGTTAGCGGCTATGGTTTTTTTGCTTAAACAGTGGTGTTACTATTTATACGGTGTACATTGCGAGGTCTTTACTGATAATAAGAGTCTTCAGTATATTTTCAGTCAAAAGGATCTAAACTTGAGGTAGCGTAGGTGGATGGAGTTACTAAAGGACTATGATTTAACTATCCCATACCATCCGGGGAAGACGAATGTTGTGGTTAACGCCTTGAGTGGAAAGACTTCTAACATGGGGAGTCTAGCCATCATTCGAGTGGAGGATAGACCTTTGGCAGGGATGTTCAGCATCTAGTGAATGGCCTAGTCAGGTTACAGCTTTCTGATGAGGGTGGCGTACTTGCTTTCATTGAGGCTCGTTCTTTCTTAATGGACTAGATTCGAGAGCGTCAGTTTGAGGATAAGAAGTTATGCCTCATTAGAGACAAAGTGATCAGAGGAGAGGCTAAGGAGGCAATGCTTGATCTTGATGGTATTTTAAGGATTGGAGGTCAAGTCTGTGTGCCTAAGGTAGGTAATTTGATTAGATTAATTCTTGAGGAGGCTCAATGTGTTCATTACTCCATTTATCCAGGAGCAGCGAAGATGTATCATGACCTGAGTCAGTATTGTTAGTGGTATGGTATGAAGAAGGATATTTTAGAGTTTGTGGCTAAATGTTTGACTAGTCAGCAGGTTAAGTGTGAGCACCAGTGGCCTGGAGCTGAGTTCCAGAAATTGCCTATTCCTACATGGAAGTGGGAGCGAATTTCTATGGATTTTGTGGTAGATTTGCCAACTACTGCGGGCGGCTACAACTCTATCTAGGTAGTCGTGGATCGGTTAACTAAGTCAGCCTATTTCTTTCCCGTCAAAGCCAAGTATACAGTAGAGAAGTTAGTTGAGCTTTATATCAGTCAGATAGTTTGATTGCATGTTGTGCCTATTTCCATCATTTCTGATCGTGGTTCGCTTGTCACTTCTCATTTTTGGAGGGCCTTGCAGCATGGTCTAGGTACTTGGCTAGATATGAGTTCAGCCTTTCACCCTCAGACAGACGAACAGTCCGAGCGGACTATTCAAGTGTTGGAGGATATGTTTCGAGTGTGTGTGATTGATTTTGATACCCGTTGGGACCAACACTTGCCCTTAGTAGAGTTCGCCTACAATAATAGTTATCACTTAAGTATTCAGATGGCTCCATTCGAGGCATTGTAAGTAGGAAGTGTAGATCTCTGATTGGTTGGTTTGATTTTGCTAGGACAGACGCGTTAGATGAAGACTTTCTGAGAGATGTTGTGGAAAAGGTCCATATGATTTAGGGTAGGTTGTTGACTGCTTAGAGTTGACAACAGAGTTATGCGGATAGGAGGGTCTGAGCATTAGAGTTTATGGAGGGAAATCACGTTTGGCTCAGGGTATCACCCATGAAGGGTGTGATATGGTTTGGGAAGAAAGGCAAGCTTAACCATCGATTTATTGACCCATTTGAGATTTTGGGGAGAGTTGGAGAGGTGGCCTATAGAGTGGCTTTTCCACCTAACTTAGCATCTATGCATCCTGTATTCTATGTCTCCATGCTTCGGAAGTATATACACAACGAGTCTCATATACTCTCATTTGATTCAGTGGTATTGAATCCAAACTTGTCTTCGAGGAGGAGCCTATCGCTATTTTGAATAGATGGGTTCGCAAGCTTAGAAATAAAGAGATTGCTTCCGCAAAGGTACAATGGATGAATCATCCAGTTAGAAAGACGACTAGGGAGACAGAGTTAGCAATGCGTGCTATATATCCTCATCTTTTTGAAATTTCAGGCACTTTCTTTTACATTATGTTTGAGGAATAACATAATTTTTAGTGGTAGATAACGTAATGACTCGTTAGGTCAGTTAGATAACCTTGCTTTATTTTTATGGTAGTGATCGTTAGTGTGCAATTTAAATATTTTATGATTTCCTAATGCTACATTAGCCTATCCACCCACTTGTTATTGATGGTGCATTTTAAACATTTAGTATGTATGCTAGGGCACTACGAAGCATTGTTCTTCATTTTTCATCTTTTCAATATGGCCGGTGCATGATTTCTTCATTTTGTCCATTTTTATAATACCCATTTTCCTTAAAGAATTCACTACTTTTTCTTAGTGCTCCAATTGTCCATTTGTTTATTATTATTTTTCTATTGCTCCATTTGGAGCTTAAGTTGAGCCTGCACTTAGTCCAACAAGGCATTACCATTTGCCTACATATTTAATAATTTTTTCCCAAACGAGAAGGTGTAGAAGCAGAGAAAAAAGCGAGAGGGAGATATGGGCAAAGAGAGAAAAGGCAGGAAAACATTGAGTTATAAGGAGGTATTAATTATTTTGTGTAGCTTTGAAACTAATTGTGAGAGTTATCATTCGGGAGTTAAATTTAAGATTTATCCTTTTGGTAGAATTATTCGAGTGTGGTTCTGGCACTGATGTAAGTATATGAATATGTTGAATATATTATATATTTATACACAAATTGTTAATATATATATTACGAATATAACATTTATTTTTAATCCATTATATAAGATACTGTTAGGATGTTAATTTTAATTTACAAATCTTATAGTGATAATTTATTTGACTAGATCGTGGTGCTATGGATTCCATTCAAAAAGGGAAGGCTAAAGTGTTATATTAACCAAGGCAAGTGGACTTTCAAAACTTTGTAATTTTCGTAGAATTCTCAATTTTCCTTTCTCCTATGTGTGATACGCAGAATATATTTTAATATAATAAGAAATGAGATGATTAAAAATCTAAATGTGAGTTGATGTGTTATTATGGTACTTGAATTGATAAATATGGTGAAGTGATGAGAATTCTGTATTTTTTGATATATATATATATATTGTTGTGATTGGAATTAATGTGTGAATGTGTTTTGTGAAATTCATATCATGTTCATTTATTCCATGATCTGCATATTTTCATTGATTCCAAAAATTGATATGAGTGAGATGGAAAATATTAGGACCGAGGTCTTTACCGGTCGAGATATGATGCCGAGGTCTTTGCCGGTGAATTTATGATGATATTGGGACCGAGATCTTTATCGGTCGAGATATGATGTGATGCCGAGGTCTTTGCAGGTGAATTTATGATGATATTATGATTCCAAGGTCTTTGTCGGCATGTTTATGATGATATTGTAACGTCGAGGTTTCTGCCAGCGATGATGTGATGTCATAAGTGCATAATACATTGCATATCACCCTTGCATACTATTGCATAACATGGTGCTATTCTTATGACTGATTGTGTTATCGCTTTTAGCTTGAACTTTGGAAATTATAATATGGTGCAATACCATCTTAATTATATATTATGTATTGCTGGGTCGGAATAGCTTTTCGTGCATGTTATAGTCGTGGATATCGACTGGGACGAAAGGAGTTTGTATATTCTATTAGACTTCCTTGTTTTGTTAGTTGAATTGTTGGGGTACCGTATGGTATTTGGTACTCACCCCTTTCCTCTACACTCGTGTAGGTGGTGAACCCGGGCTGTAAAAAGTAATTCCTTGATCCGTTGAGGATTCTCAGGAGACGCAGAGAGGTAGTTATTGTCATCTGGCTGACTCTCTTGTTCCTATTTCTTCTGTACCTATTCTATTTGTGAAAAAGGACAATTTGGACTTGTATTTCTTTGATATTTTATTTTTCTAGTGGCTTGTACACGTGACAACCAATCCTTGGGTGGTATTTAAGTTTGTAGAAATTTTCAGCTTTAATTATCTACTCTAGTTAATTGCTTCCGCGTGATATGTTATCTCTCGGTTAAGGACGACCTGTTCTAGTGGGATTAAGCAAGAGCCATCACTCCCAATTTTTGGGTCGTGACATTTAGAATATACATTTGGAAAGAAAGAATGATTCTCTTAGAAACCTCATATTCTATCAATGTTGCTTGGCAGTTTTTCTTAACCGACATTTGTCCTATCGCGACACCTTTAAGTTAGGTGGGGCACAAAAGAATAGGTATTGTTGCCATGCCCGTCATTAACTTGCCACGTAAAGGATGTAGTCTTTCTATCTCTCTCTAACTTGGATCCAATGAGAATTGTCCAAATATTGGGACAAGAGTTGCCAGAATGTGTTACATGACTATCCTACACTGGCACACACAGTTCTGGGGTGACACTACTCACCCAACTCAGTGTTCAATAATGTTTCCAAGACTAAAACATGCACAATTATCTATCAATATATCTTCTTTAAGACTCATGTCATTTATCTCCATCATCTATCAATGAAACTATTATGAAAAGTGTATTTACATTGTCATCATTATTATTCCAAACGTCATTTAGACTCAATGCTCAATCCCATTAAAACTCATTAGAATATCAATTGTTTTCAAAAAAGGATAAGACTCATGAAAATAGTCTCTTTATACCATCAAAACTCTCTCTCAAATTATTGTTCATACTCAAAATTCATATTCATGAAAACTTAATAACATATGCTACAGGAAATCATCAGTGGTTAACATGCCCCATATGACAATCAAATCATAGTTTTCAAAATAAAGCATAAAAGCAACCATAGTTTCAATTAGGGTTCATGTTAATGAAGACATGAACATATATCCAACCAATTGCCCAACTTCAAGAAGATTATATATAGGAAACTCATTAATATTATAGAAATTTAAATCAAGAATTAATTCAAGATAATATTTCAAGAAAACAGTTGTGTAGACTCAAGAAACTTTCAATTCTCATCAAAGACCATCTATGGGACACATGGGAGAATAATACCATACTTTTAGTGTAGCCTTGCATACCTGGGATAAAACATTTCTCAGCCTTCTTCAAGGAATTGAACACGAACCTTGAAACCCTCAAGCTCTTTCTTCTTCTACTCTCACAACTTACGCTTTAGACTTAGGAAAAATAATGGGTTTTGAAACCCTTGGTATGAATAAAAGGCATTAAAAAATACATTTTAGGGTATTAGAATGGCTTGGGAATACACAAAATACCCTTTCCAAATTAAAATAATAAAATTTCTCCTCGGAATAGCCCAGTCCGCGCCGCGTATAGGGCAAGCACCTATGTAATTTTCGATTGATAATTCTAAAACACGTTAAAAAACTGTTTGCCGGGATAATACACATATATTGCATTCTCAAAATGCATTTTATGTGTAATTTTTCATTAATTGCTTTCCAGTCAATTTTTCCAATTCCTGTTGAAAAACATATTAAAAAAATTAAGTATAGGTCCATGTCCTAAGCAAGTCCCGCCTCGGGTGCACACCAACACTGTTGCAAAATCAATGAGCAAAAATTAACCTTTGACCCGGTTGTTTTAAATTGGTTCAAGGATATATTTTCACTTAAATTTTTACACTGATCACAAATCCGGTCTTGAATTTTCTATCAGAAATTTGGAAGATGTGTTATTTGCACGATTACTTTTTAGGTGTGTTCTGGTAATTTTATGGGGTGTTACAACTTTTCAAGATTCACCTGGGTCTTTATTATGTCCTCTATAACTGATATAATTGTGATAATAAGAAAATTCGTTGCTCAAATTCAAAACACGTTCTCAGCAAAAGTTAAAACTTTGAGAACTGATAATGGTAGTTAGTTTGTCAATCATGAATTACAATCTCTTTTAGCTACTCTTGGTATTTTTCATCAGAGCACTTGTGTGTATACACCACAACAAAATGGTGTTGCTAAAAGAAAACATGAAACTATTCTTTAGATGGCTAGAGCCCTCAGGTTTCAATCATCAGCCCACTTGAGATTTTGGGGTGAATGTGTCTCTACTGTTGTATACCTCCTTAATAGACTTCCCTCTAAACTTCTCAACTACAAAACTCCCTTTGAAGCTCTTTGCTCAAATCTTTCTTCACTATCTCATATCAAAGCCTTTGGCTATACGTGTTATGCTGCTTGTTTAAATATAACAGACAAATTTTCACCTAGAGCCATCCCAGTTGTCATGATAGGCTACTCTCTTTCTCAAAAATGTTATATTCTCTATGACCTACACTCCAAATCTCTATTTGTTAATAGAATTGTAGTATTCAAAGAAGATCTATTTCCTTATAAAGATCTCAAAACCTCACCTGATCCTATTTTTCCTGTCTTAACTCTAGCATGTCCAGACTATCATTCTAATGAAACTTGTACAGCACCACCATTTCTCTAAATGATCACTCTTATCCGATTGCTTCATTTGAACCTCCAACTACTCCACTATCTCAACCATAACCAAGCCCTACCAATTCTAGCAGTCCACTTATTGATGTTCCACTACCAGTGCCTCTGAGAAAGTCCTCCAGGAAAAGCAAACCACCCTTATGGATTCAAGACTTTGTTACTTAGTCTAAAAGCCATACTTATACCTTCCCCCTATCAAATTATATGTCTTATAACAAGTTGAATTGAGTTAGACTACCCATAGACACCCTACTCAAGGCATCTGCAACAACATTTGCCTTACCCAGATGGTAATGCACACTCATATCATAGTCTTTAAGAACTTCTAGAAACTTTCTTTGTCTCAAGTTGAGATCTTTTTAAGTTTAGACATATTGGAGGCTCTTATGATCGGTGAACATATCAACATGCATCCTATACAGGTAATGGTGCCAAGTATTTAATGCAAATGTCACAGCGTCTAGTTTAAGATCATGGGTAGGGTAGTTCCATTGATAGACCTTGAGGACGAATCTTTTTACCCTTGTTATGATTTCGAAGGCAATCTATTGCCTTATGCCCAATTTCTCCACCACAATAGCAAGCACTGGTATTGCTCAAGCATGGGCCACTATGACCCTTACCATGCTTCGGACACACATCAATATGAGCCACACCCCTACCACCTTTGGGCACTCGAAAATCATTTGCAGCCCTCTTTTGAAATGTAAGAGAAGACCTTTGGCCTCATTGGAATCGGCCACTCCTTTAAAACTTACCCTCAAAATGGGTCCTCTTGCCCTCATGCCCCCTTCTCTTCCTCAATTTCTCCTCTTCCATTTTTTCAGCAAAGTTCATCAAACGAGATAAATCCATGTCACTAATCAAGATGATAGAATTGCATTCTTCACTAACCAAGTCAGATACATCCATAACAAATTTGTTTATTCTCGACCTTAGGGAGGCAATCAAGTAAGGAGTAAACTTTGAAAGTTGGGTGAACTTGAGGGATTACTCCCTTACACTCATGGACCTTTGTCCCAAATTAATAAATTCGACCAACTTAGTTTCCCTAAGTTCAAGGGGGGAGAACGAATTAAGGAAGGCCACCTTGAAGTCCTCCCAAAGCACCACTTAGTTGACTCTCTTTTCCTCCTTCCATTGGTTGTGCCATATTTTTGCTAACCATTTGAGTTAGTAAGCGGACAACTCCGTCTTATCCTCCGGCCTCACATCGATAATAGATAAAATTTTGTAAACATCATCAATGAACTCTTGAGGGTCCTCACTCACCTTTGACCCATGGAATTCTAGGGAATTCATTCTCATGAAGTCTTTCACCTAAGAGGCCGGTGTAGGAGCATGAGGGGCATAAGCACCTTGGTTGGATTGATTAGCTACAACTTGTGCAAGCAAGGTAAGAGCATACCTAAGCTCTCCATTAACAAATTGTTCCATAGGTATAAAGGCTCATCTCCCCCTCGTGTTAGGTATAATCTAGCATAGCAAAAAGTGTTAAGGGAGGAAAGTTTACTTCAACTTTATAGCACGACTTAGAATATGAAGAAGGGAAACAACTCCTAAAATGTCTCACAGCCTCCTACTCATAGTTGTGGTGCACAACACAACCATGAATAGGACTCCAATCAACGTGGTGTGTTAGACTCTCAAGATCTAACAACCTAGTGCTCTAATATCATCTTTGTCACGACCCAAGCCTAGGGCCTAGATGTGACCAACGA
Organism: Solanum ossicruentum; assembly: GCA_025774065.1. Taxonomy (NCBI): domain Eukaryota; kingdom Viridiplantae; phylum Streptophyta; class Magnoliopsida; order Solanales; family Solanaceae; genus Solanum; species Solanum ossicruentum. The sequence continues at coordinate 14,954 of JAOTQR010122813.1, forward strand.
ATGGGAACCCAATGGGACCCCAAACAAGCCTCATAGCATATCATTACATATCTTTGGTCATGGAAGCAATTAAAAAGACATTGAGAAATAAGCATAAGCAAGGGAATAGGGACTAAGGATAAACCTTCATATCATAACATCAAAAATCAAGAGAGTCAAGGCTCAAAGCATAGATACATAACATGTCCAACACACCTCTACTACATAGATAAGAGCGGGAGCCAAGACAAGCAACCAGGCTCACCCTCAAAGTCAATACATAACTTAAAGGAAGATAGTCTTAATACATAGCAATTTTTCATGAGTTAACATCCCCGAAGTGGTGGACTCACCAACAAGCTTGTAGGAGAATCAAACTAGCCACGTGGAGGAGGAGGATGATAGAGTGGTGCACCGGTTCCAACATGGTGACATCATATAGGCATAGAGTATGCGCTAGTGCGTTCGAATGTACTAAGTATATAGGAGGCAATGCAAGAAGTGATAGGTATTATAGGCAAATGTATAATAATAAGCAATAGATAGTATACTAATAATATGACAGGTATGAATGATGCTTGAAGTAAAATCATGCTTATATAGAACATAATATGAGTGTAAGGAGTGACCATTATAGCGCAAGCGAAGGCCTACCACCCCTTTGGATAGGGGTATGAGGTACAAACCCTTTTATGAGGTTGATGGAGTACAAAACCCCCATACGAAGTTGATGGAGTGCAAGCCCCCCCAATGGGTTGATGGAGTATAAACCCCCCCAATGGGTTGATGAGTACAAACTCCCAACAAGGTTGATGGATACAAACTCCCAACAAGGTTACCCGGGCCTACCACCCCCCTCCCCCAAATTAGGTGATCAAGGTACTAAACCCTCAACAAGGTTATCCAGGCCTACAATCGCCCGAGTTAGGCTTGGTCATCCCTAACACTATAGAGATAATATCATATATATACACTCATTTCCTTATCATATACATACATTCCCTTTCATCATCATTCCATCACCATTTCATCATCATCTCATCATTGTTTTATCATCATAATTTTATTCAAATCACAAGACATGCATAAACCCGTCAATTCCTCCAGAACCCATAACTTGACATTTTATCAAAAACTTAGAAGGTGTGTAGTGCTAGTGTAAAACCATGCAATTCAAGAGTGAAATCATGCAAGAAAATTCAATGTAAAACCTTTAATTGATACTTGGTAATACCCTTAATCAATATGTATCAAAACACTTCATCACATTTTACAATAGATCTTAGATTCATAGCTTAATACATAGTAAAATAGTCACAATTTAATAAGCACAACATAGTGTTCAGTGATTTTCATAATAAATAAGACCTATGAGTAAATTATCTTTAAATCATGTAAATTAGGTTAAAAGTAGGATTGGGCATCATGGGTGAAAGGAACCCATGAAAAAAACCCACATATCTTAGCTTTGAGATGAACTTGATGAAGATTGAAGGTGGAGACTTGAAGGTTGAGTGCAAGCCTTATGAATCCGAAAATGGTTTTGAGACTTGAGTTTAGGAATAAATTATTTGGCTAAGTGTTTGAATGAATATTGAAAAATCTTTAGAATGATATGAGGGAGAAAAATGACTAAGTATGGATATTTTTACATTTGGGAACACTTAGGCCCAAGACTTAAAATTCTTGGACTGCAAGAAAAAAAACTGGAGAGGAAAATGGTCATGTTCGTATCACGAATAGGATGTGAGGATTAAATCTCTTCATCGGTGTACCCTTGGTGCATCGCGCCAGGGGCACGTAAAACTCTATGGAAATCATCACTTAGAAAATTGAAATTTCTAACCATTTGCTCTTAACGGGGTTAGGCACATTTTCCACTCAAAATGACCCCCTAAACAAGAATATGAAGTTGGATTTTAGATATCAAGCGTGGATTTTTAGATATATATAAATTACAATTCTGGGCACTTTTGAGGGCACATTTTTTAGCACTTTTTGGGGTTGTTACAACGCTATTGTTATTATGAATGGTTTTCCTTAGTCCCCTTTTTTCCTTTTTCATTTATTTGACTCTTGTGATTGTTTAATTTGCCTCCGTAACTAAGGATGTGTACACGATATGCTAAGAGGCTTGTTTGGGTTATCTTCGGGCTTCCCATTCATCGTGTCACGTCCCTAGACTTGGGTCATGAAAAACATGGTATCAAAGAACTAGGTTGTTAATGGTCCTTGAAATCCAACACACACATCGATTAGAGTCTTATTTGTGGTTGTGAAGCACGCCATAACTATGAATGGGAGGCTATGAGGCGTTTTAGGAAATGTTTCACTTCTTCATGGTATATATCGTGCTTTAGTTACAAGATAAGGCTTTTTCCCTTAACAAATGTTCTTTCCTCTTCTAGTTGATGTCGTTACAAAAGAGGAAGACCAATGAGGGCCCATGCACTGGGGAGGAGGGTCAACCGGCTTACCCCGTTCCTCAAGCTCCTCACGATGGAGGGGCTACCGAAGTTGAGTTCCAGAATGCCATTACTGTATTGGCCTATGTTATGACCAACCAATTAAATCTTGGGGCCCAAGCTCCTCAAGTTCATACTCTAGCCTCAAGACTGAGGGAGTTCACTAGGATGAACCCTTTGGAGTTACATGGGTCCAAGGCACAAGAAGCCCCCCAAGAGTTCATAGATGAGATGTATAAGGTGCTATCCATCATGGGTGTAAGTTCGTAGGAAAAGGCCGATCTAGCGGCTTATTAACTAAAAGGTGTCGCTCAGATTTGGTTTGTGCAATGGAAGGTGGAGAGGTGAAATCACGATGCTATGCCTTCGGAGGAGTCAAAAGCTGCCTTCCTCAATCGGTTCTTCCCTATAGAATTGACAGAGGCTAAAATGATGGAATTTATGAAACATAAGCAAGGCTCTATGAGTGTGAGGGAGTATTCCCTCAAATTCAATAAGCTTTACAACTATGCTCCACATTTGGTGGCCGACCCTAAATCTAGGATAAACAAGTGTGTGTTGGGAGTGTCCGACTTGGTGAATGGAGAGTGTCATACCACCATGCTAGTGGCTAAAATAGACTTGTCCTAGCTCAGACATATGCCGAACAACTCGAGGGGACAATCTTAGCAATAGGAGAAGTGGAGAGTCCAAGAGGCTTAGGTATGAGGGTGGTTTTCAAAGTGCTAAGGGTGACCATTTCCAACATGGTCACGAATTTCAAGGCAAAAGGTCCTCTAGTACTCCAAATAACATATTTGCTAATGATGGGATGGTTAACACAAGGTTCCAAGGTGGCAATTGTAAGATGAGTTTTCCAAAATTCCTAAAATGTTAAAAACATCATCATGGTAAATGCTTAAAGGATTCAAATATGTTGTTATAGGTGTGGGAGAGAAGGCCATAATCTTATTGATTGCCCTTCTTCTCGAAATAAGGGCAAGGATGGTTATTCTTAAGGTCAAGGTGGTCATGTTGATCAAGGGGCTTAAGGAGCCCAACAAGGGGGGTACTCCACGACATAATTGGTTCTATGTTCTTCAAGGGAGATAAGGAGGGGATGAGGTGCCCGATATTGCTACCGGTATGTTAAACATTTTTGATTTTGCTATGTATGCTTTGATAGGTCCAGGTGCCACTATTGCTTTCCTTACTCCTTTGTTTTCATGTGTGTCCCAAATTGTTATGTGAACCTTTTTAGTGTCTACCCCCATTGGTGAGTCTATTGTTGTTGGCAAAGCCTATAGGGGTTGTCCCATTTGCATGAAGTCTTGTCTTGTTATTTTGTTGAATTTAGTATGATGGGATTTAAGAATTTCCCTTGGGGAGGACTGGTTATATGCATATCATGCTTCCATTGATTACAGAACGCAGAGTTAGATTCCACTTCCCCAATAAATCTATACTTGAGTGGAAAGTTGTGAAATGGTAGTTGAGAGAAGATTCATTCCTTATCTTAAGACCCAAATTGATGTCTAAGGTTTGTACTTACCATCTCGTAGGGGTTGGAAATGTTGAGACGAAAATCCTTCCTATTGAGTCGGTTTTGGTAGTCAATGATTCTCTTGATGTCCTTCCCAATATTTTAAATTTGTAGTAATGTCTTTTGCTTGACAATATGTTTATGGATCTCATGAATCGGGTCTTTAAACCCTACCTTGATAGGTGTGTGGTAGTTTTATGGATGGTATATTGATTTATTTTCGAAGTGAGAAAGAGTTTGTGCATTATTTAAGGATAATGTTGCAACTTTGAAGGATGAGAGGTCCTTTGCTAATTATGAAAGTGAGAATTTTGGGTAACTAGGAGTTGACTAGAGAGGTTCACCAGTTGGCTAGATTGAAGTTGAGAATAGTAGTGTAGTGACTTAATAGTTCCAAATCCAACTTGGTTGAAGAGGTCAAGATAGAGCAAGACCATGATACCCTTGCTAGAGTGGGATGCTATAGTGTAAGATGTTGAAGTGGAGGTTTTCCTCCAAGGGAGAGTGGTGTCCTTAGGTACTAAGGTGGACTATGAGTGCTTGTACTGATGATTGGGTTAACTTGATTGTCCCACCCATGAAGGGTATGATCCGGTTTGGCAAGAAAGGGAATTGAGCCTAAGGTTTATGAGTCTTTATAGAGTGTTGAGGAGAATTGGTAAAGTTGCTTATGAATTGGAATTGCCTAGGGGAATAGATATGGTTCATCTGGTCTTTCATGTATCTATGTTGAGGAGATGCATTGGTGACCCAAGTGTTATAAAACTCTTTGAGGTTGTGGGTGTTGTGGAGGATGAGTTGACCTATGAAGAGGTCCTAGTGGAGATATTGGATAGACATGTGGAGAGGTTGAGGAACAAAGATGTAACATCTATGAAGGTCCTTTGGAGGAATCATCAAGCCGATAGAGTCACTTAGGAAGCTGACACAAACATAAAGAAGCGAGATTCTTAACTCTTTCATTTTATTCAAGCTTAAGATAGCAAACTAAGTCCCTGCTATGATTTAAAGTCTTCCGTTTCAACCCTTATGCATGCATTCATGTTTATGTTGACAAGTCTATGATGATTTTTCACATTCATGTTGAGCTTCTTGAAGATGATGTTTGAACACATTTGTTGCATTCATATCGGACTGGAATCTTCATGATTACTTCTCTTATACATGTTCTATTGATATTTGGGGATAAATATTCCCAAGGAGGAGATATTGAAATGCCCCAAAAATGTGCTTCGAAAATGCTCATAATCGTAATTTCCATATATATCTCAAAATTCGTATGTGATATCAAAAATATGACATCATATTCTTGATTAGGGGAAAAAATGAGTGGGAAGTGGGTATAAATCGAATTTTGGAAGATCCGTAGCGAAAAATAATTTTTTCCAACTTTTCACAAACCAATAGGGGTTCACGATGGCTCCGTGATGCAGACCCATCGCGAAGTAGTGTTAGCACCTCCTTAGTTTTCTTTTCCAACCTAAGGGAATTAGGGCCATGGCTCCATGCCAATTTACACGTGAAATCATCCCATACATAGCTATTTTTCAACTCCATATCAGTCAAAAACCCTCTCTAAAACCACTCAACCATTTATCTAAAAATTCCCATCCATATTCAAGTGTCTCAAGCTTAACTCCAGATCTCAAAAACTCCATTCAAGCTTCAAGTCTACATCAAGAAAATCCAAGTTTAAGGTAAGTGGGTTTAATCCATTGGGTCTTCTCACCCATGGAGCCCAATCTTCTTTTTTTGTGAAATTTTCATGTCCTGAAGTTGTATTACTTATGAGTATCTATTATTATGAAGTATGAGCATGAAATATGTTGGGGTTTTATCAAATATTATTGATTTTGCATGAATATCTATTTTAAGCTTATACTATAAATTAATCTTATTTTATTGAGACTACACATGATTCAAGCAATGAAATCTATGAACTATTTTACAATTTTGAAATGATTTGCATGTTACCCATAATGGGGTTTTACCATAGTATTGGTGGGCTGATTTACATGACTTTAAGATACATTTATTTTACTATTTCATGATCCATACTCTTGGATTTTGAATGATTTGGACATGTGTCCATATATGCCCACCACGTGTTTGATAAAGTGTCTTGACAAGAATTCTCAAGTTTTTTTCCTATGACCTATTGCGTGATTTTTACAAGTCTTGATTGTTGATGAGTTATTGAGTTCTTGTGCTAAGGATTATCTCTTGTGAATTGTGAAGCCTACTAGGAGGGGTTATGAACTATGTTATATTCCTTACCCTCTAGTGCAAGGCCAATTTCTACATGAAGGGGTTATAAACTATGTTGTAAACCTTACCCGCATGTACGATTCGATGATATGCAATATCTTATACTCATATTAAGGGGTTATGAACTGTGTGGGTATGCGTCACCCTCATATGCAATTCAATTATGTGTTACCTCATGCTTACATGTAAGGGTTATGACCTATGTTATCTTTACACCCTCATGTACTATTCATTATCTCATGCTTACATGCATGGGTTATGACCTATGCTACTCTTCTACCCTCATGTACTACCCATTACCTACTAGAAGGGGTTATGATCTGTGCTACATCCCTCACCCTCTAGTACAAGGTAGTTATATGATCTATTCATGTTACTTTATGGTGTTAAACAAGATATGCAAGTATGATTATTCTTAAAAATATTTCATCCTACGCATTGATTGCACTTGGCATATTGAGCTTATGTTCATTGAACATGATTAAGCATCTTATTATTATGGTTGTGATTCTTGTTACATTGCATCCCACATACTTAGTACATTCAAACGTACTAATGCATACTCTATGCCTACATGATATGACTATGTAGGGACCAAAGCTCCATTTGATCATCCTCCTCCTCCTCCGTGTGGCTAGTTTGGTTATTGTGAAGACAGCTAGTTGGTGAATCCTCAATTCTGACGATGATATCATTTATTATTCATGCTTTTATAGATACTTGCTCTTCATGTAACAACACAAAAAAGTGCTCAAAAATGTGCCTCGGAAGTGCCCAGAATTGCAATTTCCATATATCTCAAAATCTATACCTGATATCGAAAATCCGACTTCATATTCTTGTTCAGGGGGGTCATTGTGAGTGGAAAATGGGTCTAACCCTGATTTTAGAGAAAACAATTAGCAATTTCGATTTTTCAAGTGATGATTTCCAGAGAGTTTTTTCGTGCCCCTGGTGCATCGCACCAAGGACGCGCAGATGAAGAAACTCTATTCTTGCGTCCTGTCCGCAACGCGGACATGTATATTTTTCTATCTAGTTATTTTTCTTGTGGTCCAATACTTTGAAATCTTGGGTCTAAGTGTCTCTAAAGGTAAAAATTACCCATACTTAGCCATCTTTCACCCTCATATCATTCAAAACATTCCCAAATATTCATTCAAACACTTGGCCAAATATTTTACTCCTAAACTCAAGTCTCAAAACCATTTCCAGATTCATAAGAATTACACTCAAGCTTTAAGTCTCCATCTTCAATCTTCTGTCAAATTCATCTCCAAAGCGAAGGCATGTGGGCTTCTTTCATGAGTTCCTTTCACCATGATGCCCGAGCATTTTTTTACCCTAATTTTCATGATTTAAAGATGATTTACTCATGGGTCTTATTTATTATGAAAATCATTGCACACTATATTAGGCTTATGAAATTGGGACTGTTTTACTGTGTTTTGAGCTATGAATCTAAAATCCACTGCAAGATTTGATTAAGGGTTTAGATGTTTGTTGCCTGAGGGTGTTACCAAGTATCTATTGATGGTTCTACAATGAATTTTCTAGCATGATAACACTCTTGAACTGCATGATTTTACACTACCACTATACACCCTCGAAGTGTTTGATAAAATGTCTGGTTATGGTTTCTTCAGGAATTGAAGGTCCAATGCATGTCTTATAAGTTTAATGACTATATGATGGTGATATGATGATGGAATGATGATTAAATTATGATGATATGATGATGAGATGATTATATGTATATGAGGACTATATGATGATAAGTGAGTGTATGTATATGGTATTCTATATATAGTGTTGGAATATGACCATGCCCTATTCAGGGGTTGTGCGCCTAATAACCTTGTAAAGGGGTTTGTACCTTGATAACCTATAGAAGATTTTGTACTCCAGTACCACAGGTGGTAGAGTACGACTATCCATCAACCTTTTTGGGGGTTTGTACCTATTAACTTATTAGGGGGTTTGTATTCCGGCACCAAGGGTGGTAGGGTTCGACGATCCACCAACCTATAGAAAGTTTGTACTCCGACACTACGGGTGGTAGGGTACCACGATCCACCAACCTATTGACGCTGTTCGTACCTCCATCACCAAGTGTTGTAGGGTCTGACAATCTTCCAATAGTCTAATGGTCTCTTCTTAAACATATGTTATGTCCTAGATGAGCATGTTTTATTTCAAGAATCATTCATACATGTCATATTGTTAATATGCTATCCATTGCCTATGATTATGCATTTTGCCACGTTGTTCTCACACCCCAAAGTCGGGTTAGGGCGGACTGGCACCCGTTGCCGATAAGGCTCGGGAGAAACAACTTATATCTAAGCGTTTT
>JAOTQR010122824.1:0-23533 GCA_025774065.1 Solanum ossicruentum
AAATTAGTGTCAATTTGTCCAAACCATGTCATATTTCATTTGAATTGTACTAGTAGTGTAAGATGTGGGGTGTTACATTCCTATTCTATTCACCTCGGTTCTACTACAATGTATAAGGATTTTAGAGAGGTATATTGCTGGGGATGCATGAATAAAGATATTGCAAGATTTGTCTACAGTTTCCATCGTTGTCAACAAGTCAAAGCCGAACATCAAAGGTCGTGTGGCCTAGCCCCAGACATAGAGGTACATACTTGGAAGTGGGAAGAGATTAATATGGACTTTGTAGTTGGGTTTCCCAAGACTAGGAATGGTTTTGATTCCATTTGGGTTTAGGATGATAGGATGACAAAATCGACTCACTTTCTACGGGTTAAGACCACATATGGGGATGAAGAGTATGCTAGGTTGTACATCCATGACTTGGTGAGATTGCATGGGGTTCCTTTATCCATCATATTGGCTCATGGAGCTCAATTTACTTAATATTTTTGGAGGTCTTTCCAAAAAAGTCTTGGTACAATGGTTGAGCTTAGTATGACCTTCCACCCTCAAATGGATTTTCCTACAGAAATGGAATTGATTCATCTGGAATTTCATGTGTCTAGGTTAAGTAAGTGTGTAGGTGAGCCTAATGCTATTGTGCCCCTTGATATGGTAGGTGTTGTGGAAGACAACTTAAATTATGAAGAGGTTTTGGTTCAGATTTTGGATAGGTAAGTGAAGAGATTGAGGAACAAGGATGTGGCTTCTGTTAAGATCTTTTGGAGGAATCAATAAGTTGAAAGTGCTACTTGAGAGGCCGAAGCCGACATGAAAAAGTGATGCCCTTATCTTTTCCACTCCACTCAAGCCTAAGGTTTTGATCTTAGTCCCCTATGTAATTTCAAGTCTAAGTTCAGCCCATGACATATGCATATGAACATGTTTAAATTGACAAGTTCATGATGATTTTACACTTACAATGAGATTTTTGAAAGGATGTTTAAGTGCATTGTTGCATCCTTATGTGGCTGAAATTGCCATGTTTGTGTATCTCATATACAATTCTTTGACATTCGGGGACGAATGCTCCCAAGGGGGAGATATTGAAATGACCCCAAAAAGTTCCCAAAAATGTGTCTCAAAGTACCCGGAATTGTAATTTCCATATATCTCAAAATCCATGCATGATATCGAAAATCCAACTTCATATGGGGTCAAATTGAATGGAAGATAGATCTAACACTAATTCAAGAGCAACTGTATCAAAATTTGGAAATCGCAAAATGCTATTTCTTGAGAGGTTTTAGCGCCCATGGCGTGAAGCATTTTTTGTCCACTTTTGACTTCGGTCCAAGACTTTTAAGTCTTGGACCTAAATGTTCCCAAGCGTGAAAATAGCTATGCAATTTTCCACACTCATATGATTCTAAACATTCCCAATACTCATTCAAACACTTAGCCAAATAGTTTACTCCTAAACTCAAGTCTCAAAACTTATCTACATTAAAAGGTTCTCATTCAACCTTCAAGTCTCTATCTCCAATCTTCATCAAGTTCATCTCCAAAGCTAAGGTATGTGGGTTTCTTTCATGGGTTACTTTTACTCATGATACCCAAGCTTCCTTTTACTCTAAGTTGCATGATTTAAAGTTGATTTACTCATGGGTCTTATTTATTATGATATTCACTGCTTATTATGCTGGAGTTTACGAAATTGTGACTGTTTTACTATATTTTAGGCTATAACTTCATGTGAGATTTGATGAAGGATTTTGATATATATTGCTGGAGGGTGTTACCAAGAATCTATTGATGGTTTTACATTGGATTTTCTAGCATGATAACACTTTTGAATTGCATGGTTTTACACTTGCACTCACACCTCTAAGTGTTTGATAAAATGTTCAGTTATGTTTTCTTGAGGAATTGAAGGCCCAATGCATGTCTTATGAGTTGAATGACTATATGATGATGAAATGATGATGGAATGATGATAAAAGGATGTTGAAGAGGAATGTACGTATACAATGATGAAAGGAATGTTTTATATGATGTTATCTTTATTATGTTAGGGATGACCAAACCTTGCTCGGGGGGTTGTAGGCTCGGGTAACCTTGTTGAGGGGTGGTACCTGGATCGCCTATCTTGGGGGCTTGTAGGACTGGGTAACCTTGTTGGGGGTTGGTATCTATCAATCTTGAGGGGGTTTTGTACTCCATCAACCTTGGTAGGGGGTATGCACTCCATCAATCTCATGAAGGGGTTTGTACATTATGCACCTCTCCAAGGAGGTAGTAGGCCTTAGACTGCACTAAGAATGGTTACTCCTTACACATATATTATGTTCTACATAAGCATGATTTTACTTCGAGCATCATTCATACATGCCATCTTGCTATTGTGCTATCTCTTGAGTATTCTTATGCATTTTAGCTATAATGTCTATCCATTGTTGCATTGCATCCAATATAATTAGTACATCCAAACGTACTAATGCATACTCTATGCCTACATGATTTCACCATATAGGAACCAGAGCACCGTTTGATTAACCTCCCTGTCCACGTGGCTAGCACAATTGTCTCTCAAGCTTGTTAGTGAGTCCTTTATTCTAGGGATGCTACTTATGATCTCTTGCTATGCGTTAAGGCTATCTTTCTTTTGTTCATGTATTGACTATTAGGGTGAGTCCGATTGCTTGTCCTAGGCCCCTCTCTTATCTATGTAATAGAGGTGTTGTTGGACATGTTATGTATCTATGTTATGAGCCTTGACTCTATTGTTCTTGATGTCTAAGATATGAAAGTATTCCCTTAGTCCCGATTATCCAGATTTATTTTTCTTGATGCTTGTTTTATTGCTTCTGTGACCAAAGATGTGTAATGATATTCTAAGAGGATCGCTTGAGGTCCCTTTGGGTTCTCTTTCCGCTGTGTCACGTCTAGGCTATCAGCTTTGGTGACATAAAAGATAAAATCTAAAAACCTCACTTCACTCAATTTACCTTGCTTAAGTCAAAGTGCAACACAATTGGAATACAGAAAATAAACCAGGTGAAAAAATTATATGAATAGTATCAAGTAGGATATTTAATGATATATATATCAAGAGTTCATAGAACAATTTTTACAAGACATTGAAATGGCAAGTTTTGCTCAGTATGGAATTCATTCCATCACACCAAAACATAATCAAGTATCAAGAAGGACCGAAGTCCTATATCAAGAAGGGTGAAAACCCAATGATCAAGAGAACCAAGAACCATATTAAGAGTGACTTTCTAGTTCGTGCATAAAGTGGACTGCTTCCATACATAGGATGAACGAAAATTACACAATCATTATGGCCATTGATCCGAACAAGAGGCATGCCGATAGTGACAAAGTCACATTCACAAGAAGGACAAAGTCCACAAGGATGTCAAGTGATCAAACAATTCATACAAATAGGTGAATTAAGCGAGTATATATCACCACAACTAGATAAATGATACGAAAATTGCTGAGATACAAAGATAAGATTCAAATGTACCAATAGGTAACAAAGGTACAAAAACAAGATTTTACACGAACCTGAACCTTTTAGCACGTAACCGACCCTACCGAGTTCACGTCGTGCATCAATAAGACATACGTTTCTTCAATCAATTTCATTAAGATTGTACAAGAGTTCAAGCACCTTAATACTCATTTACATGCTCATTTAATATTCAACAAGTTTAATAGGTCAAAACTAACAAGATAAATACCAAGACTGGGTCCTCTTTCTGTAAATCACACTCTTTCTCGGCAGCGTTATTGCCTTACAACACAACTAGAATTTGGATTGGTAAATGGACAAACTAGGCTTTCTAGTATACATGAAAACTATAGGTATATGAATATAGGTTGCATACAATCAATAATCACTTCAAAATACCCTTTTAACAAGTATTTATAATTGATACACTAAAAGAACACCCCCAGGGATTTCTATGTCAAAATGCTAGATAGAACTTGTCCTAACATGTGTCTACTATTTTGAATCTATAACTACCAACTCATGTCCCAACATAAGTATAAGAGCTATAGATACCTGTTTTGGGGTTACAAATAAGTAATAAGCATTGCAAATACCAGCTCACACATCAAGATATGATTAAAATACTAACAACAACACATAAAAGGCTTCTCAGACATATAACTGGCCAGAACTTTTACTATGTTTCACGCCTTCTTTCGATAGCATACAAACAGGTTCAGATTTCCACATAGACATAAAATTTGTAGGTATGTAAATTATCTTTTCAAAACATATTTACACACTAAGAGCACAACTATATATAATGATATATTTCACAATTACTACACACTATTCAATTTAAAGATAGAATTTAACCACTTACCAAAGGATAGGGGATTTCTCAACTTTTCTCCAAGGAACTGATTTATTTTATGTATCTTTGTCAAATATAAGGTTATGAGAGAGTTTATAAGGCTTTATAAGGTCATTAAATCGACTTAATTTGGGGAAATATATTTTATGCCAAGAGCATAGTAAAAGAAAAATGATCTAATTAGGTGGCTCATGTAATTTTCTCTTTTTCCTTCCTTATTTATTTTGTTCACATATAATAATTATTATTAACATTTTTTAATCATGTATAATTTCATAAAATTGAATAAATTGCACTAAAACGAACCCCTTCCTCATTTATTTCCATGATTCAATAAAATTGATTTCACTAACAACAAAAACTTAAGTCAAAGAGTTGTGAAATAAGGGATGGTTTTATCTTGAGGGAATACCTTCTTAAAAGTGAATACATTAGTTAATAATAAGGGCATTACAGTAAGTGTTGAATTCATGAAAAGTATCTATGGTGTTACAAGTTGACCACACCTTGTTGAGGGGGTGATATACCTCAAACACTTTGATGGGGGGTATTATGCCCATCTACCATGCTGAGGGGTATATACCTTGGCCACTTTGATGGGAGGTGCTATGCCCATCTACCATGTTGAGAGGAATATACCTTAGCCATTTTTATGGGGGGTGCTATGCCCATCTACCATGTTGAGGGGTATATACCTTAGCCACTTTGATGAGGGGTGTTATGCCTATCTACCAATTGAGGGATATATATCTCAATCACCATCCGAGGGGATGGTATGATTTGGATTCCAAGTACTAGATTACTTGGTCTATGATGATGGTCTCTTCCTACACATGTAATATGTTCTATACAAGCATGTTTTACTTTAAACATTGATCATGCATGCCATGTTGTCAATATATTATTCCTTAATTATGATTATGCATTTTGACTATGTTGCCTATCTCTTGTTTCATTGCATCCTACATACTTAGTACATTCAAACATACTAACACATACTTAAAGCCTACATGATGCTACCATGTAGGAGCCGGAGCCCCTCCTGATCATCCTCCCTATGGCTAGCCTTGGCATTTTGAAAGAAGAGCTTTGGTGAGTCCTCAAGTTTGGGGACATTAGCTATCTTACTCTTGTCACTTATTTTCTTTTCATGTTGAACTCTTGATACTATGAGGTGAGCCCGGAAAGTGTCCTGGCCCCTACTCAAATCTATATTTAGAGGTGTTGTTGGAAGTAATGATGTAACTACACTTGAGCTTTGACTTTTCTATGTTTGATGTTATCAAAGAATTTCCTTAGTCCCATTTTCTCTTTTTATACTCTCTTGTTGTTGTTCAATTCTTATGCGACCAAGGATGTGTAAATGATATGCTAAGAGGCTTGTTTGGGGTCCCTTCGGATTCCCATTCGCCGTGTCACATCTAGGCACTAGGTTTGGGCCGTTAAAAACTTGGTATTAGAGAACTTGGTTGTTAATGGTCCTCGAAATCCAACACACCACATTGATTAGAGTCATATTCATGATTGTGAAGCAGGATACACCTATGAATGGGAGGCTGTGAAGCATTCTAGATAATGTTTCACTTCTTCATGATTTATGTCGTGAGATAGAGCTAGGTCTTATAAGGCTTATTTCTCATTCTCACTCATTACATTTCAGAAAATATCGCAAGCTATTCATGGTGGTGGACAAGATTGTGTCCTATCAAGTACGGAGGTTCGTAATGTTGTATGGCTATTGGCCAAAGTGGTGACAATTTAACTCAACCAATAAGTGGGTGCTCCAGGGACTTCAAGGGATACGGGGATGGAGAGGGATGCTAAGAGGGCCCAAGTTGGTGGTGCCTCATATTTTAGTAATCCACCGGTGCCCAAGTTCCACAAGGAAAGGATCAATTTCATCAATTGTCAATGGTGTGGCAAGGAGCACCAAGGGAAGTGATTGGCGGGAGTTAAGGGCTGTTTCAAGTGTAGAGGTGCTGGGCATAAGATGGGGGATTGCCCGGTGGCCTTCGAGGAAAGGGGAAGGATGGCTCAACATGAAGGTAGGCTTCCGCATGCTAAGCCTAGTAATAATAGGGGAGTGACCCATCCTAAGTGCCCAAAATATGGAAGAAACCATAATGGCACATGTCGGAGAAACACGGGTGAGTGGTTTAGAATTAGCGAGATGGGCCATAAGCTTTCTAGTTGCCCATATATTCAAGGGAAAGGCAAGGGTTTTGGTATATACATTTCCCCTACATGCTGAAAGTGTGGGAAGGGCTATGGTGGCCTAAGTTTGAAGAACTCTAATGCTTGCCTTTGTTGTGTTGAACTTGGTCATAAAGTTAGTGGTTGTCTTCATGCTCAGCAAAGATGGAGATGGTGGTCCTAAAAGCCAAGGTGCTAATGCGGGTCCTAAGGGAAGAGGAGGCCAATAAGGTGGTGCCCTAAGGCACAAAAGGTTCTATGGTCGTCAAGGGAAACAACAGGTAGATGAGGTGCCCGATATCATCACTGGTATGTTAAAAGCTTTTGATTTTGATGTGTATGCATTGATAGACCCAGGTTCCACTCTTTCTTTTATTACTCCTTTTGTTTCCAAAGCTTCATGTTAGCCCAAAATTGTGGTGTGAACCTTATGAATTGTCTACTCCCGTTAGTGCATCCATTGTTGCTAGATGGGTCTATAGAAAGTATCCTATTTTCATTTGGAATAAAATCTTGGCTCGTGACATTGTTGAATTAGATATGGTTTATTCTGATGTCACTCTTGGAGAAGTGACTAGCCTGTTGAAGTTGATCAAAAAAGGTTATCAATCCTTGGTAAAGGGTACTTATTCTTTGTGATGACTCTATTAAGTTGTCAGTAATCAATGTACATTCTAAAAGAATAATCTTTTTTCTTTACAAATAGCAGTAGTGCACCCCAAGGTCATTTACTAAGCCTTTTAAAACCCTTCTCCAACAGATCCCTCAATTGCTCCATCAACTCCTTCAACTACGCGGGGGCCATACGGTACGGGGGAATAAAAATGGGTTGAGTATCGAGAAGGAGGTTTATACCAAAATCAATTTTCCTTTTGGGAGGAAACACCAAGAAGCTCACCATTAAAGACATCAAGAAACGCATTAACCATCAGTGCCAACTTAATAGGAAGGACTTTATACTCAACATCCCTAACCCTAAGAAGATGATAGGGACAACCCTTAAAAATCAACTTTTGTCCTTTAAGACAAGAAATGAACCTACGCTTGACTATAACCTCATGACTTTCCCACTTAAGGATGGGCTCATTTGGTAATTGGAATTTAACCCTATAGGTTCTATAATCAATAGAAGCATAACATGCATGCAACTAATCTATCCCAAGAATGACATCAAAATCCACCATATCTAATTCAACAAAATCACAAGGAAAGGTTTTATGTAAAATGTACACGAGACAATTTCTATAGACTCTTTTAGAATCATTGGACTCACCAAAGGGGGTAGACACTTCATAAGGTTCATAAAACAATTTGAGACTAACATGAAGCTTTTTGTAAACAAAAGGAGTAATAAGAGAAAGAGTGGCACCTAGTTCTATCAATGCATATACATCAAAATCAAAAACCTTAAATATACCAGTGACAACATAGCACTCCCCTTTTATCCCTTGTCTCCCTTGAAGAACATAGAATATATTTTACCTTGGTGCACCACCTTGTTGGCCTCCTCTTCCCCTTTGACCCGCATTTGCACCTTTTCCTTATGGAAGACCATCTATACCTTTGGTTTGAGCATGAGGACAATCAATAACTTTGTGACCCATCTCACAACAACTAAAGCAAGCATTATAATTCCACAAACATGGACCAGTATGATTCATTTCACACCTTAGACATCTAGGTTTTATCATTCCTCCATTACCACCTTGGAATCTTCGATTAACATTAGCAACTCTCTTATTAGTAGCATTGGAAGAACCTTGGCCGTGGGACTTGTGGCCTTGAGAAAACTGGCCACCCTTGGAACCATAGAAACTACCTTCAAAACGAGCCCTCTTGAACTCACCACTTCTTCTTTTTCTAAGCTTCTCCCGCTTTAGTTGCTCAACGTATATCATGAGGAAGGACATATCTAGCATTGGAATAATAATAGAAACCTATATACATGGTACAACGAAAACTAACATGGTGTAAGGTATATGGTGGCAGTGAACATATATTTGAGCACTATGGAGCCAATCATGATTCAGTTAATTTTGTGGGCAATGCACCAAGGGGTGGAGGTCACCAAAATTATGGTAACACATACAACTCGAGTTGGACAAACCATCTAAACTTCTCATGTGGTGGAAATCAAAATCAGCACCAATGAAAAGCTAGGTCCAGCCACAAGGCAGTGGACAACATTACAACCTTGGGCAAGGATGTCAATAGATTGACAATAAGGGAACATAAATCTTGAAGACATGCTTAACCAGATCATGGTTGACCAAACAAAGCTAGCTATAGATTTTCATGAAAATCAATTGGTTAACCATACTTTATGAAAATAGCTTGGCAAATCGGCAATTCCATAGAACTCTCGCTAGAAAGGAGGTTTGCTAGGTAACACTATCCCAAACTCGAAGTAGGTGAATGCCATGAGTACCCATAATGGTTGACCACTAGCTGAGATGGTTTATACTAACAAAACTATTGTAGAGAAAGGTAAGGAAAATGTTGTTGAGGAAGAAGAGTGAAGCTTGCCAAGGGGTAGTGAAGAACCAAAAGTAAAACCACCTTCATCATTGCCACAAAAGTTCAAAAAGAAGGAGGAAAAATGCTTTGCTGTGTTTATTGAATTACTTAAATAGGTGCACTTTAAATGCCTTTGATTGATGTTTTGCAGGTAATTTCAAAGTATGCCAAGCATGTCAACGACATTGTGGCCAACAAGAGTAGGTTGGTTGAGTGTGAGATAGTGTGTAATGACTTAGTTGGTCATTTTTTGCTTATCTATGAAAATTATTATTTTACCCTTTTGTAAGTTGCGTCGAGCCTATTTTGAACAATTTGAAAGGCTAGAACTGGAGTCTTGAGTTTTAAAAGTTTAAAAAAATCAAATTTTTGCATTTTAGGAAGCTTAAGTTATTGAAAAAAATAACTTTTTGTGTCATTCTGAGATTCAGTGGTTGGATCAGGGATCCATCAAATCAATTAGCTCCAAAATGTCAAAACTGAATTATGATAAGCCACATAACTAAATTTGGAGTTAGAATGAGGTTTTTAGGCCCAAAGTTGTGATTTTAGTTGTTTCTGAAATCAAAGTTTGACTTTGGTCAACATTCAAAGTTCGGAAGTTCAGCTTAAAATTTCAAAAATTCCACAAGCTCCAGATGTTGAAACTAACAGTAGAAATTATCTCAAAATAATTTTTTGAGTTACCGAAAGCAGTTTTGGTATTTTAAATTTTAAGCTAGTTTTATCGGCTTGCATTGGTAAATGTGGCAATAAGTCCATGAAACTGATTTATGATGATTTTGTGAAGTTTAGATTACTATTACTCGTATCGATACATATTTGGTTTGTGAAATTCTGAGTTTGAATGAGTTACGGGGGTCCATTCCAAGTAGGGAAATAGAACTTTAGTTGCTGGTTTCTGCTGAGGTCTAGTGCAGGTGGATTTCTTATCCACCTTCATGGAGAGTCCTCCGTGTTCATAGACGGTGTGGTATGTTGATCTCTGCGTGCACATGCTATGTCCCATTGTCGCAGAGTTATGACCTGTTTGGTCTCCACCTTCTAAGGATGGGCTCCGCCTTCTAAAAACGTAAAACACTATTTTTAATAAATTTTCAAACTTTCAAGCCTTTTCGGGCGATTTTGAAGAAAGATTTTCGAAGATTTTTGTTGGATAAGTATTTCTAACACTAGACTAATCATTTCTTAAGAGTTTTGTCTTGCTTTTTATGAGTTGATTAAAGCTTTTCTGGGTGCGGCTTCGACATCGAGGTAGGTTCGGCTAACCATTTAGGACTAATGAGTTGTTGAGCATGTTTATTTGATTATTGTGCAATTTAGATGGATAATTGTGTGAATGAGTTAATAAATATGATGGAGTGATCGAGCTAAATTGTGGTATAATTTAGATCCTACTGATGAACTGAGATGAATTATGAGGGACTGATGAGGCCTTGAGATAAAATATGACTAAATGAGACTTGTGAGACTAATTAGGACGAGTTAGGTAAGGTATTATTGATATGCTTGTATATTTGGGATAAGTTAGGTCTGATAATACTGATATTCTATCATACTTTGGATGAGGTGTGATATTATTGACACTCTAGATTATTGATATACCTATGATGATCTAAACTATGATGTTAGTTTGGGCATTAGTTGTGACACTTGATATTACTCCTTGAGTATATATGACTATTATGAGTTTCATGCCTTAGTATTCTTGTTGTAATGCTATGCTACATGTTAGCATATGTCTTTGGATTGCATTGTTGATTTAAATCTATTGCGTGTGGCTTGTATCATTCCTTGCCTCGGATAGGAGGCAAGGGCATTATGATTAACATTGGTACGACCCCCTTGACCTGGGTAGGAGGCAAGGCTCAGATTTATACTTCATGTACTTTGACGACGAAAAGGTGGCAAGGACTTGGCATCATGATATTACCTTTACCATGAGATTGTGGCAAGGTTGTGGAATTCTAATATTACTGTAACCACGAGTAGGTGGCAAGGTTGTGACACATTTGATTTTTGGACTAATGAATTGTGCATCTTATCATATTATGATTATATTGTATTTACAGGTTCTTTAAGATATCTTATCTCACTATTCTTGTATCTTTTATAGTATGTATTAACCTTTTTTTGGATGTCGGGGTAGGGTTCTTCATTATTTCATACTTGTTTTAATTTTTCTTATGTAGTCAACTAAACCTACTGGGTACATTTTGGTGTACACATCCCTACTCTGTTTCATCCCTGCAGATTGAGCATAGGGACCCACATAGGGTAGCAGATTCACTCTTTTGGACTTTTCTCCATCAATCCTGATCTTACTGGTGAGGCTTAGACTTTGAGTCATGTGGATACTTAGGATTTCCTTTACTTTCTTTTCAAATCTGTGTCAGATTCTATGAAATGACTTTGTTTTTCATTTGAGACATGTGTATTTACACTTTTGTATAACTTTAGATGCTCTTGTACTCATGACTCCAAATTTTGAGAGATTTGTTATGTTATGTTGAGATGGTTTTTGCTTTATTTCCTTTTTCTTTTAGATGCAATCCATTTTGGATAGTGACAAGTTTAGTATCAAAGCTCTAGGTTCGTTGGGCTCATGTGTCAAGAGATGGGTGTCTAGTAGAGTCTCGTAGATTAGTGTGTAGATGTCTACACCTATCTTCGAGAGTATACGGGATACTTAATAGGAAAAAAGTTTCATATCTTTGTTTAATTCATGCGTTACTTCATATCACCTTTTTGAAAGTATCTATTCTACTCCTTCTGCGCTAATGCCAATTACTCGGTCTTATTGCTCAGTAGGAGAGCCCGAGTTAGGTGATGTGACTCTCACTCAATATCGAGGTAGAGTTCGTGATAGGGCCAGGGGCAGAGGGATTTCTAGAGGGGAGCATCGTGTGAGGGATAGGCTTGATCGGCTTCCAAAGGCCTATTACAGTGCCACAGGTGTCTACTGATTCTATTCCACCGCTTTTAGCTTCATCCGCTACACCGTTAGTTTAGGAGTTACTTATGCAGTTATTGACTAGAATTGAGAGAGTTGCTCTAGCCTTAACTACTACTGAGATACCATTTTTTACCACATAGGTTGGTCCTTCTAGTGCTCCACCTGAGCCGACTATGATAATTTTGTGTCCTTCATCAGCTCCAACAAACCATCCTACAACTATGATTACTCTGTTTCTGGCATCTAGACCTAATTCAGGTTCTCAGTTTCAGAGTTTGGTTTTTGCTCCATCTATTGCACCTCCCTTAGTCATGGTGCCACCATCTTTTGCTAGCCTAACCATGTCTATAGTAGAGTAGAAGTGCTTTAAGAGGTTTGTGTGGTTGGCTCCTATGTGATTTGATGGAACTCCTGGCGATAGAGCTTATGCTTTACTTTCAAAGTGCAAGGGTTGATTGTTTAACCTAGCCATTCTCAAGTCTCATGGGGTTGCCTACACTTCATACCAGTTCACGGCCTCACCAAGGAGTGGTAGACGTTAGTTCTATATTATTAGATGGCTAGCTCTTGGGCTATGACTTGGGAGTAGTTTACGAGGATATTTTTGGAGAAGTTAGTACCATATAGCCTCCAGGACAATCATAGAGATGAGCTAGATTAACTGTAGCAGGGTTCTATGTCAGTTTTAGATTATGGGGCCAGATTCCATTACTTATCTAAATAAGCTCTGTCAAGTATTCCTACTAAGTTTTAGAGTACTTGGCGGTTGGCCAAGGGCTTGGCAAGATATCTTCTGGAGGCTGCAACTTCTTTAGTATTGGCTAGAGGCACTTTTCTAAGTGTTGTGATCATGCTTCTATGATAGAGCACATCAAGCATGAGAGGCATGTGGTGAGAAGAGATTCTGTCAGCATGGTCAATTTAGTGGACACCCGCCGTATGATAGAGGATTTTAGAGATAGGGTCATTAGGGCTAGGCAGTTCAGGCATCTCTTCTAGCATCTGACAATGTTGTCATATATAGGTCTACACAAATAGTCCATGATAGGTCCCCTGGTTCAGCTAGATGTGGTAGTTCTTCGGCACAAACATCTCAGGAGAGAGGCCCCAAGGCTTGTTATATTTGTGATGAGGTTGAGCATTTCGCCAGTCATTGTCCACATTGAGGGTTTCCTACTGAGGCTTCAGGACCTCAGGTAACAGCCAGAGGCACCTCTCAAGGCATGAGGGTTGGTGCTAGAGGAGGTCATGGTTCGAAGAGAGGTGGAGATAGTAGAGGACCATAGGCTGGTGGTGGTCGTAGAGTTTGCTATGTTCTAGATAGAGATGAGGCAGAGGCCTCTGATGCAGTTATCACAGTATGGTTCTAGTGTGACATCATTCAGCTTTAGTTTTATTTGATCCAGGCTCTACTTATCCATATTTTTTGACCTATTTTGCTTCTGATATTAATATTATGTATGAGCCGCTTGCCGAGCCTATATGTGTATCCACCCCGATTGGTGAATCATTAGTGGTGAATCAGGTTTAATTGGGTTGTATTTTAATTTTTGCGAGGAGAGATATTGTAGCTAATCTGATATTTGGATATGATAGATTTGATGTGATATTGGGGATGGATTGGTTATCGCCTCATTATGCTATTCTTGACTTTCATGCAAAGAATGTGACCTTATCTTGCCCCGACTTGCCTCAGTTAATGTGGACTGGAGTACCTGGTTCCTATCCTAATGGTGTTATTTCCTATTTACATGCTTGTCAAATGATGGAAAAGGGGTACCTAGCTTATTTCTCTCATGTTTGGGTTGTTTCGTAGGAGTCCCAATCTTTATTGGACACCAAGGTTGCTAGAGAGTTTATGGATGTACTTCCAATTGATTTTATGGTGTTTTGTCAGATCGTTATATTGAATTTGCTATTGATATGAAATCAAGCACTAAGCCCATATCTGTTGCTCCTTATCGGATGGCCCTAGATGAATTGAAGGATTTGAAGGAACAATCGGAAGATTTTGTTGAAGAAAGGCTTCATTCATCTAAGTGTATCTCCCTGGGGTGCTCCTATATTATTCATAAAAAAAGGATGGAACATTGCGTATATTTATAGATTATTGTCACCTTAACAAAGTGACAATCAAGAACAAATATCCTTTGCCTTGCCTTGATTATCTTTTTGACCATTTGTAGGTGCCTCAGTATACTCCAAGATTGAATTAAGGTTTGGTTATCATTAGTTAAGAGTTTGGGAGTTTGATATCCCGAAGATAACTTTTAGGACCCTTTATGGGAATTATGAGTTCGTGGTTATGTTATTTCGGTTGACTAATGCCCCAGTTTCTTTTATAGAGTTGAAAAATCGAGTGTTCAAGCCCTATTTAGTCTTCACCTTATTATATTCATAGATGATATATTGGTTTGTTCCAAGAGTGACGAAGATCACGTTCAACACTTGAGGACTGTACTTCAGAGAACGAGGGAGGAGAAGTTGTATGCTAAGTTCTCAAAGTGTGAGTTTTGGCTTGGGATTGTTGCATTTCTTGGCCATGTTGTGTCAAAAGAGGGTATTATGGTCGATCTGACCAAGGTAGCAGCTCTTTATGAGAGGGATTAGTCTACATTTGTGACTGAGATGCAGAGTTTTTCTTGGTTAATGGGGTATTATTGGTATTTTGTTCAAGGTTTCTCATCTATAGAAGCCCAGTTGACTAGATTGACTCAGAAGGCTATGGCTTTTTTGTAGTTGGATGATTATGGGGTGAGCTTCCGAAAACTCAACGATTTGTTGACTTCAGAACCTATTCTTGCCTTACTTGAGGAGGGAGTTCCATTTGTGGTTTATTGTGATGCTTCAGGTATGGGCTTTGGTGGTGTATTGTTGCAAAGGGTAAAGGTGATAGACTGTGCTTCTAGACAGATGAAGGTTCATGAGAAGAACTACCGTACGCATGACTTAGAGTTGACTGAGATTGTCTTTGCGTTCATGTTATGGAGACATTATCTTCGTGAGGTGCGTGTTGTGATCTTTATCGATCACTGGAGTCTCAAATACATCTTTTCTCAAACTAATCTGAACATGAGACAGCGTAGGTGTTTGTGTTGCTTAAGGACTATGATATCACTATTCTATATCCCCCCGAGAAGGCCAATATGGTGGCAGATGCTTTGAACCAGAAGGCTACTAGTATGGGGAATTTGGCATTCTTGAGGGCTTAGAAGAGACCCTTAGTTCTAGAGGTTCAGTTGCTTGCAAGATAGATGGTTCGCTTGGCCATTTCTCCTCTTTAGAGTATTTTGTCCTTTATTGAGGCTAGATCTTCTTTGTTTGACCAGATATGTGCTCATCGGTTTGAGGACCCCAAATTATGCATGATTCATGACAAAGTGTTGAGAGGTGAAGCAATAGTTATTATTGATTTTGATGGTGTTTGGTGGATTAATGGTAAAGTTTATATGCCTAAGGTGGGAAACTAGGTGAGACTGATATTAGAAGAGGCCTATTGTACTGATATTCCATCTATCCAAGTGTCGCTAATATGTATCATGATCTTAATCAACATTATTTCTGGTTTGGTATCAAGAGAAACATAGCCGATTTCATTGCCAAGTGTTTAAATTGTCAAAAGGTGAAGTATGAGAAGCAGAAGCCCAGTGGATTGATGCAAAAGATGCCCATTCCCCAATGGAAGTGGTAGAGACTGACGATAGATTTAATTATAGATTTACCCATGGCTATGGGGAAGTTTGATTCAGTTTGGGTGGTCATTAATCGATTGACCAAGTTGGTACACTTCCTACCACTGAGAACTAACTATAGTCTAGAGTAGCTAACTAGGTTGTATATTTGGGTGATTGTTAGATTGCATGGTGTGCTAGTGTCTATAGCGTAAGACAGAGGGTCTATGTTCACTTCTTATTTTTGGCAGGCTCTACAGTGTGGTTTGGGTACTAGAGTGGATTTGAGTTCAACTTTTCACCCTCAGACTATGGTCAATTAGAGCCTGCCATTCTAGTGTTGGAGGGCAGTCTTGGGGACAGTGCTATTGATTTTTGGCCCGATGGGACAAGCACTTACCATTCGCAGAGTATGCTTATAACAATAGTTACCATTCCATCATCTTGATGGCACCTTCGAGGCCTTCTGTGGCCGAAGAAGTAGATCATCGATTAGATAGTTTGATTCAGGTTTGATTGAGGTGTTGGGTGTTAATTTGCTTCAGGATGCCACGAATTGGGTCCGACTAATTCAAAATAGACTTTTGACCACCTGAAGTCGCCAGAAAAGTTATGTTGATAAGAGGGTTAGGCCTCTTAAGTTCTCTATTGGTGACAGTGTTTGGCTGAAAGTTTCACAAAGGTGTGATGAGACTAGGATTGTTAGCCCATTTGATATTTTGAGGAGAGTTGGTGAGGTATGAGTTGGATTTACCATTGAGATATCTTCAGTTCATCCTGTTTTTCATGTTTCTATTTTCCACCGGTACATTTTAGAAGAGTCCTATGCAATTTTTATTTAGGTCTAGATATGTCCTTCGAAGAGGAGCCTATAGCTATGTTGGAAAGACAGGTCTAGAGATTGAGATCCAAAGATATACCTTTTGTGAAGGTTCATTGGCAGCACCGTTTTGTTGATGAGACTAATTGAGAGTGAAACTATGACATGCAGGCTGGATATCCCAGCCTTTTTAAGGTTTCAGGTACTTTCTTTTCATTTATGTTCGAGGACGAACATTATTTTTTGTGGTAAATGATGTAATGACCTGGTTGGTCATTTTTTTCCTTATTTGTTAAAATTATATTTTACCCTTTTGTAATTTACTTTGGACTAATTTCGACTAATTGGAATGGTTGGAACTGGAGCCTGAGTTTTCAAAGCTGAAAATAAGAATTTTGGCATTTTTCGGAGGCTTAAGTTATTGAAAAAGTGAGTTTTGGGTCATTCTGAGTTTTGGAGGTCGAATCGAGGATCCATCATTTCCACGAGCTCCAAAATGTCTAAAATGAACTATCAGATGTTATAGAATTTAATTTGAAGTTAAAATGAGGTCTTTAGGCTCAAAGTTATGTTAGTTGTTTTTGGAACCAAAGTATGACTTTTGTCAACATTTAGAGTTCAGAAGCTCAATCGGAATTCTTATAATTCCATTAGTTTCAGATGGTTATATTAGGAATAATATTTGGAGTTACAGAGGATAATTTTGGTATTTTGAGTTTTAAATTAGTTTTATCGGCTTGTATTGATAAATTTGGTGACCATGAAACTGTTTTCTAATGTTTTCGTTGAGTTTGTATTGCTGTTTTTGGTATGAATACATGTTTGGTTTGTAAAATTCTGAGTTTGGATGAGCTTCCGGGGTCCATTCTAAGTAGGGAAATTGTACTGGGTTGTTGTTTTTGCTAATGTGTGGTGCGGGTGGATTTCTTCTGTGCCTTCACGAAGAAGGCTCCATGTTCATGGAAGGTGTGGTTTGCTGAGCTCTGAGTTTGTGGAGTTATGACCTATTTGATCTTCGTGTTCATAGGAAGGGTCAGAGATCGCGAAGTAGTTTTATTATACCTGGACAGTTTTAAACTCGTAGAACATCATTTTTACTTTTTAATTCATATTTGGACTTCCAAGATTATTGGAGAAGTTTTGAAGAAAGGTTTTTGAAGATTTATGGTTGGGTAAGTGCTTCTAGCACTAAACTAATACTTTTCTATGATTTTTTTTCTTGATTTTATATTTGATTTCATGAAACTAAATGCACAAAAAGTGGGAATTCTTAGACTGCGATTTTCAAACATAAAATACTAATTTCTCATTTAGTTTAAGCTTGTTTTTAATGGGATTTCACCCATGAACTTCATTTTCGTATAGAACATGATTTTAAAGTTATTTTCAAATTTGAGAACTTAGGATTTTAGCCCAAAACTTGACTATTTTACCTCCAAGCCTAAGTTATGCCAATGTGGGTATCAAAATACTTCGTTTGATGGGTAGTATCTATTATTGATAGTGATTGATTGAATTTGGTGATAGATTTGAGGACTTGAATTGATTTGAGTACAGTTTCTGCATCGAGGTAGGTTTGGCTAACCTTTTGGGACTGGATTTGAGTTATTGAGCATGTTCATGTGATAATTGTGGGATTTAGATGGATAATTGTGTAAATGGGTTGATCTGTTGAAATATGATGGGAAAGTGATTCTGGTTGAGCCGAATTGTGGTATAATTATAATTCTATTAATCAACTGTGATGAATTATGATGGAATGATAAGGCTTTGAGAGAAAATATGACTAAATGAGACTTCTGAGACTAACTGGGATGAGTTAGGTCCAATGTTGTTGATATTCTTGTATATTTGGGATGTGCAAGATCCATTAATATTGATATTCTTGCATTTTTGGAACGAGTAAGGTTTTGATATTATTGACACTCTTGATTACTGATATAACTATGATGATCTAAAACATGATGATGGTTTGGGCATTAGCTGTGATACTTAATATTACTCCTTGAGTAAATATGACTATTATGAGTTTCATGCCTCTGTATTCTTGCTGTAATTCAATAATATATGCTTACAAGCATATTTGAGTTGCACTATTGATTTACACTATTATGTGTGAGTTGCATCATCTCTTGACCCAGGTAGGAGGAAAGGGTATTGTGATTCACATTGGTATGACCCCATTGACTCGAGCACGAAGCAAGAGTGAGATTCACACTTCATATACCTTGACCATGGGTAGGTGGCGAAGACTTGGTATCATGATATTACCTTGACCACTAGCAGGTGGCAAGGTTGTGGCATTATGATATGACCTTGAATACTAGCAGGTGATAAGGCTATGACACAATTGGTTTTAGGAATGATGAGTTGTACATCATATTCATTTTATGGTTATATGGTATTTACGGGTTCTTGAGGATATCTTAGCTCATTATTATCATATATATTTTACTGTGCTCTATCCTTTTTTGGATGCAGGACTAGGGTGTCACAACCAAAGACTATGGCCTAGCTGTGACCCGGTGAATGGGAACTCGAAGGGATCCTAATTAAACCTCTTAAGCATGCATAAGATATCCTTGGTTTCGCGAAGCATAAAACAGTAATAAACATATGACACATAGTTTCTAAGTGAAGTGGGGGTATTTATACTTTAGGAATGTTGCAGGGAAGAGGATAAGCATGAACCATATAGCAAATAAGTCTAAGGTGTGGGTAAGTAGGACTCATGCTATGGGGGCATTTAGGGGCTTAGGACTTCCACCATATCAAAAACATACAAAAATCATCGAAGGGGGAAGGGACTAAGGAAAATCTTTCATCATTACATGAACATAGTATGAGCGAAGCTTGATACATAAATACCCATCTCCAATAACACCTCTACTACGAGTGGAACGGGGCCACGACATCACCCTAGCTCACCCTTAAAAGATAGAAATCTAAAGTAGACATGTCTTAACAAATGCATGAAAGTAAGTGGACGTTGTCCCTGAAGTAGAGGACTCATTAACAGTGGTCTTCAAAGGATCCGACTAGCGACATAGAGGGAAAGGATGAATAGGAGCTATGGTCCCTACATGGTTAAATCTTGTAGGCAAAAAGCATGCGTTAGTACTTGAAATGTACTAAGTATGCGAGGCACAATACAATAAGGGAAGTAATCCATGATAATCAAGATGCCTAATCATAAACAATAGACATAAGTTCAACATGAGTTGCATGGTTACTGTTTAATTTAAGACATGCATGGAAATAATCAATCTTGCATAATATCATACATATGTGGGAGGATACATTAACTGACGTATAAGACCAAGTGAGCTACCACTTGGAATCACGATGTTCTCTCCACACCGAATAAAGGAGTAGTTTACTTGCCAAGGTAAACAAAGCATGACCCCACAAAATGGGGAACTTGTCCTAGTTGGATCAACTAGTAAAGCCAATTTGGGGAAATAATATAAACCTATGGTGGTACATAGTTAAGATTCCAAGACTTTATATAAGGTCCCCTTGGGTCGAGCCCCCACCTTAAGCGTCTTTCAGTAGTAGTTCTAGTCTCACAGAATACTTGAAATATTCATAAACATAATCATAACTTGAATGACTTGTAAAAACATGATGACATGGAATGAGTAGCTCCATATGCTTGACCCCTTCACATTACGTATACCTTGCACCTGAGGGTAAAAACAATGGATATACTTGACTCATTCTAGTAGGCATCGCAGTACACATGAGGGTAGAGATTGTAATATGCGTGACCCCTTCTAGTGAGCTTTAGGTGGTTCATGAGGAAAAAATGATTATCATGTTTTACCCCTTCATGTAGATATTATTTTGGCACAAGAGGGTAAAATACAATATGAGGGCTCAATACTTTACTTACAAATCATAGGAACTTTTCATGATTTCAATACAAGCTTAGCAACCCATAATTTTTCATAACATGCTTGTCTTGTAATTCATACAATAACCATTCATTCATATGGAAATCTTGTCATATAGATTTATTCAAACATTGTGGGTACATGTACATAGGCTTAAATATCATGCAATTCAAATGTATAAGACATGAGGAGTAAAATCAATTCATTTTGAAGTCATTCAAATCAACCCACCATCACTATAGTAGAAAACTTATTTTAGATATCATGAAATCCGACTAAGATCCATAAGTTCTTTCATAACTTTTTAATACATCATAGAGGACATAACTCACTATCATAAAATCCATCATAATGTAAAACTACAATGATATTTAAGCATAATGAAATCATTACTCGAAGAACTTCAACTAGGAATCATGTGTACAATGCATAATAATAACATCATATGCAATATTTCATAAAGTACCTATACAAATCCATAAATTTCATGTCGTTGGAGAAGAATAATGGTTGGACTTGTGGGAAGGAAGGTTCACACAATCAAACACACATACCTTAGTGTGATTTTGGTGGAGGAAATCTGATTTGGGGATGAAGGAACCAAAACCCTAGTTTGCCCTTCTTCTTGAGGACCTTGAGGAACTTTTAAGGGGTTTGGGACTTGGAGAGTTTTGGAATGAAGTCAGAAAGAGAGGAATTAAGGTTGAAATGGATGATAAGGAGCCCCTTGGAGGCCAAATTAACATAGCTTAGATATAAACTACTAAGAAATGACAAAATTGCACTTTTAAAATCTAGTCGGACAAGTCTACGAAACCTCATTGACGGGTCGTAGACCATTTTACGCGTCATACATTGAGGTTTCATCGGATAAACATTCAGAGATGCCCTTCCCAGATTCTCACTCTATGACATGATGTATAACTAGTAAAATCTTTTACGGGTCCTCTGATGATTCGTAAATGAAATCCCTGAAAATTCCCAATTTCAACAAGTCTGCCTCAGGTTCCTCGAACCTATATTCGGGCCATACACCCTTTTACAGCTCGTAAGACCTCTCATGAAACTGGCATTTCTAGAATTCCCCAGCTTAATTTCTTCCATCTCTCCTACCCCTCATAGGTGGGGCCTCACATATGTTTCTTCATTATTCCATACTTATTTCAATCTATCTTGCCTAGTCGGTTAAACCTACTAGGTACATTTTGATGCACTCACCCTTACAGATCAAGCATAGGGACCCGCACAGGGTAGCTGATTCACTTTTTTGGACTTCACTCTATCCATCCTGACCTTTTCGGTGAGGCTCAGACTTCGAGTCGCCATGAATCCTTGTTGTTTCCTTTACTTTTTTTTCATATTTATATTAGATTCTATGATACAACTTTATAGTTCATAGAGACATGTGTATTCACACTACTATATCACTTTAGATGTTCTTGTAATGGTGACTTCACATTTTGGGAGACCTGTTATGTTAAGTTGAGATGGTTTCTGCTATATTTCCTTTTTTTAGTTGCAATTCATTTTGTGTCGTGAATTAGTGACACTCTTTAAGGAGTGCAGTCCAGAATATGGAATATGTTTTGCCCTAAATTGAATTTGAGGAGTTACATATTGTAGATAATGGTTGGCAAGTGAATTGATGCAAGAGGTTTTGTGACTTGGGTCCAAGCCCTCAACCTAATGTCCATGTTCATGTTCCAAAATAGGGTTTAGGAAATCCCATGACCACCATTACAATATTATAGTTTGTAGATCATTTTATGGCAAAGCTAGACGGTATAATTGAGGATGTCTTAGTCCTAGTGAGAACACTCATCTTTCCCATATACTTCATAATCTTAGACTTTAAGCCAGACGTAAAGGTTCTTTTCATTCTGAAACACCCATTCTTGAAAACTACAAGGACATAGGCAAATTTAGTTTTTATGTAAGTGACAGTGAGGGCCCATGATAAGGTGGAAGTTTTTTATGTGTATAAGGAAATAAAGTTTTTTGCTATCTGTAAGTTATCTATAATTACTGTTATTGATGAGGAAGTGGGAGAAAAGTGTGTGGTAGAAAATGACACTTTACAGAGATTGTTAATGGGTCAAAGCATAGGTGCTGATAGTGAAACATAGGTATTGGCTTGTGTGTTAGATTTCCCTAGTGTAAGTATATTATGCAAGCATGTTGAGCTACTGGATAGAGAGTTTGTCATAATCAAAGAAATACCCTAGGTATGACACGACAACTAGGGAACCCATAGGAATTGGATAGAGAGTTTGTCATAATCATGTCCATTGATGCCTATAAATACTAGACTAGGAGGGGGCTAAGACATGTCCCTAGCTCACCCTTAGAAAAAGTGTAATAAGTCTCTAAGTATCTTATGAGAAAAGATAAAAGCTAGAAGCACTAGGTTTCCCTCGCATCATGAGGACCCACGAATAATTTTCAAATAGACACTTAATCCAACCATGATGATAAGGAGGACGTTGATTAGTTGTTCCTACATTGTGATATAATGTAGTCATAGAAGTATGCATTAGTACATTTGAATGTACCAAGTATGTGCCAATCCAACGCATAAAAAATCATAATGTACAAGTTATCATTTTAAATAGCATGATAAAAGAGCATAGAATCATAAGTCATAAGTAAAATCAATGCGTAAGTATATCTTAAGGACATTAAGTAAAAGTAAGGAATTAAGAGTTGCCAATAAATTATCATAAAGCCTATACATATATGTGAAGTAACCATAACTGATAATAAGACCATTAGAGCTATAGCTTGGAATCCCAATGTCCACTTTTACATCATTGAGAAGTGATTCTTATTTTCCAAGGTAAAACTCCTGCCATGCTAAGAGAGTGTCATAATCAATGTCGATCAACTAGAAAAATCATATTGGTAAAAATATAAATCCTCCGATGGCAATGTAGTTAAAACACTTAGAAGCTTTATATAAGGACCCCTTAGGCTGAACCCCCATCTTAAGCCTCATTCAATGCTAAGTTAACATCCTGTAGAATGCACAACATATGCATAACATTATACTTGTCATAAATCATAATTCATAATCTTGACATAATCATACTTCATAGATCATATTTATAGAGTAGCTATTT